>CM035419.1:29120785-29133285 GCA_020310875.1 Ceratopteris richardii | reverse complement strand
TCAGAATTTTTCTTCACGTTGTATATCCATCTAGATCCAATTATCTTCATGGTTGAAATCTTGGGCACCAATTCTAAAGTGTGATTCTCCTACAAGGCTTCAATTTCTCCTTCCATGAAATTCATTCTTTCTAGTTTCTTCTTTTCCTCTTCATAAGATGAGGGCTCCTTAGAATTAAATTCTTGTGCTCAATAGATAAAGTGTGTAGTCACTAAAGATGTATCATAGCCATACCTTTCTAGCATCTTCTTCTGCCTACTAGATCTTCTTATAGTTTTTTTAGAGCACTCTATAGCATCCCTAAACCCCTATATCTTGGCCTTGCCTTTCGAGTTCCATGAGTTCATTTCTCTTTTTGAGTCTTTTGATCATCTTTAGAATCACTTGATGCTTCAAGTGTGTGTGTGTGTGTGTGCTCTTGCTTGAGAAAGTTAGCAACTCTTTCTCTAGATCATATGGTAGATTGATCTTCCTGCAATCATCTTCAAACCATGATCTTTTTTCATCAAACAAAACACCTTGGCTGACTATAAAATGTTTATTGTTAGGGTTATATAAATTGTTTTGTTTAAGATCATAGCTTATAGATATAAACTTCTTTGCCTTAGGGTCTAATTTACTCTGATTTTGTATGGTATGTGTGCATATGCTATGCACCCAAATATCTTGCAATGGTCCAATCTTGGTCTTCTTCCATTTTAAGCTTCATAAGGATTCACATCATCATTAGAGGCATTTGAAGGCAATCTACTTATCAAGTATGTTCCATTAGATAGGGCCTCTACCCACAAATAATTTGGTAGTTTCTTGTCATTCAACATAGACCTTGTTGCCTCAATAATGATCTTATTCCTTCTCTCTGCCAGTCCATTCTACTTAGGAGTGTACGTGGTAGTGATTTCTATCTTCATTCCTCTACCTTTGAGAGAGAAATCAAATTTATGGGAGAAGTATTCTCCCCCTCCATCAAACCTTAGTCGTTTTAGTCCTTTACCTATTTGATTCTCCACAAAAGCTAAATAGTTCTTAAAATGTGAGAAAACTTCATCCTTATGCTTCATGAAGTACAAAATAGTCCATGTGATACAATCATCTATAAATGAAACATAATACCTTGATCTTGAGATTGATGATTCTTTGCTTTGTCCCTAAAGATGGACAAGGTCGAAAAGTTATCCATGTATGTATACTTTCTTGGTGAATGGTTGTGTGTGTGATTTTGCAACTTGACATGCACTACACTCTTATATGATGTGTTTCTTCAAGATATTGGGTAGTCCAAGCACACTCTCATCTCTAATTATTTATTTAAGGGCTCTTTTGAGTGTGAACTAACCTCTTATGCTAATCCTCAAGTTCTAATAAAGTTTGAGTTTGATAATTAACCAAGGAAATGTTCTTGGTGTCTTGGAGTTCAAATGTGAAAAATCTACTTGCTTTCTCTCAATTTTCTATGTTCTTGAAACCTTGATATGGATCCTCTACATTATTGGGTGTATGTAGAAATACGAGAGATAGATGGGAAGCATACACAAGGAGCACAAACATAGCAAGACACACGGAGAAGACGATCATTGTAATAGCTCTCTCTATTGACAATGAATTGAACTCAAGTAAGAGCTCAATAATATCCCTAAGTACAGAGTACCATCACATATGAGAGTATCAAGTATGTGGTAACATGGGGGAAAAAATTATAGCCAACACTATAGGAAAAAGTGCCCGTGTATAGGGAAAGGTTCACATCAAAGCTACTCGAGGAACACATAAGTGTAACAAACCCACCTGGAGCAAATGATGTGAACACATATAGGGAGTGATAGATCAGCCCCCACAAGGTAATAAGCCTAAAGGTTTGTAAAAAGATTCAAACTTTTCCTCTGGAAGAGCTTTGGTGAATATGTGTGCCACATTATCTTGTGTAGGTGCATATACCAAATCAATATCTCTTGCATGAAGGCGCTCTCTCACAGAGTGATCATGCACCTCAATATGTTTGGTCCATGCATGAAACACTAGGTTTCGTGCAACAACCAAAGCACTTTGACTATTAGTGAGAATATGCATAGGAGCATCAATCTCCATGCAAAGATCCATCAATAGGCATCTTAACCATATACACTCCACTATATCTATGAAAACTGCCCTTTACTCAGCTTCACAACTCGATGTTGCCATTGTAGCTTGGTTCTTACTCAAACAAGATATGCATGAGCCTCCAAGGAAAAAGCAAGCACCACTAGTGGACATGTGAGTATCATAACAACCAACCCAATCACTATTTGCAAAAGCATGCAAGCATGGCTGAATATCTCTTCCATAAAAAAGACCTAAGCTCAAAGTGCCTCTTAGATATCTAAACACACATTTTACCACTTGCCAATGCTTATTGCCAAGGCTATGCATGAATGGACTCAACTGGGAAATTGCATACTGTATGTCCGGCCTTGTGTTGCATGCATATAAAAGACATCCCAACGCTTGATGATAAAGAAAAGTGTCAAATGCATCACTAGAATCCTCAACTAAGAACTTGAATCCTCTCTCAACTCGTGTGGAAACTGGCTTAAAATCCTCAAAGTCAAAATGTTGAAGTAGTTTTTCAACATACTTTGCTTGATGCATAACAATTACCCCCTCAATGGATACAAACTATGTGCCAGGAGAGTAGCTCAAACAACCAAGATAAGTAACATAAAAAATGTGCTGAAAAATAGCCATAAGAATGTCAAGTTTTGCATCACATGAGCCAGTCAAGAGTATTTCATCGACATAAAGAACAAGCACTATAAGATTAGCCCCAAATTTTGCGTACATAGAGTGTGCTTTCAATCAGACTACATGTGAAGCCAAGAGCAATCAAGTGCTTATGGATTTTGTCATACCATGCACGTGGAGCTTGCTTGAGACTATACAAGGCTTTATGCAAGTGACAAACCATATGCTCTTTCCTTTTCATAGCAAATCTAGGAGGTTGCTTCACATATACATCTTCTTGCAAATCACCATTCAAGAAGGCTATTCTTATGTCCAACTGCTGCAGAATCTCGATGGGCAGCCAATGCAACCACGATAGGAATGGTAGTCATGTGTGAAGTAGATGCAAAAGTTTCCTCATAGTAATTCCATATTGTTGCGCATATCCTTTGGCAACCAATCTAGCTTTGTACCAATCAATGCTACCATCATAGTTTCTCTTAATCTTGTCAACCCACTTTGTACCAATGGCCTTCTTTCCTTTTGGCAATTCACATAAATCCCAAGTACCATTCCTATGTATGGAATCCATTTATGATTGCATAGCACTCATCCATTGTGGATCGTCACATGTATCTTCAAAAGAAAGTGGCTCTTCATTACATGTTGTAGCAATAAGAGAATAATCCACAAAATTACTTGATGCATGGCGAGAGCTTGATCTTGTTCTACCAAGTAAAGGTGCACTCAATTTGCTGTCTTGCAAAGTTTTATAAAAGGGAGAAGAAAATTCAACCTACATATTTAAAGGTAACTATGCATCCACTTTAGATGAAAATGTGAGAATGGTAGCTATGATGTAGATGAGTGATTCCAAGACACAAGGTTCAAGCACATGGTACATTGAGAGTGGACGTAGCAACCAGATCAGTTGGAACAAGGAGTTCTTCTCAAATATGCAAGTTCCATCAACCAAGGAACATGTGGAAATAGGTGACGAAACTCCTCATGCTATTACACATATACATGATGTTATGTTGCAAGGCTCGCATAATGCCAAGTGCTTGAGATATGTTCTTAATGTTCCCACAATCACAAAGAATCAAGTTTCTATGGGGCAAATGGTTGAGAAAGTAATGCAGGTTAATTTCAACTAGAAACGATGCTTTGTGGAAAACCCTAAAGAGTGGTACGATTTGATAGCAAATAGGTAGCAAGGATTGAAAGCTGTTCACTTTGTATGTGAACCCTAACTTCAACCACATAGCTTACTTCACATTTGGAAAAATGAAGGTAGCAAAATTGGACCTATGGCACAAAAGGTATGGACATATCAATACTCAAAGATTGAATGACATGCAAAAGAAGAGGTTAGTGCTAGGGCTTGCTAATCTCTATAACTAGAGTCTTAACAATCTATGTGAAGCGTTTCAATTGGGAAAGCAAGCTAGGTTACTATTCAAGAAGAGAAATTCCACTTGACGTCATGATAGCTATACAAGGATGACATGGCTTAATTGAATGACGTATAAACTAGATGTATCTTATCATTTGAAGAATTTCAAAGCTATGGTTGAAAGAGAATGTGATAGGTACTTTAAGAGTTTAAGGTCAAATGGATGGGAGAATACTTCTCCCATGAGTTCTCTGATTTCTTGGAGACTAATGGCAACCACAACTATATGCATCATGAAGAGAGAGTTATTGGCCTGATAGAGTAACCACAACTATATACATCATGAAGAGAGCTACCATATCAGGTATACATGCTACCACAACCTATGAAGTTTGGTACAATAGGAAGCCATATGTTTCACACTTGAGAGTCTTTCCTTGCACATGATATATACTAATTGCAAGTTCATGGACAACCAAGATTGATGATGAATCCGAAAGGTGTGTATTCATAGGGTATTTAGGTGGGAAAAACGGTCTTGATCCCACAACAAGGGAAATAACGGTATCAAGGGATGTTAGATTTGATGAACATTTCCCTTGCTATGGTACAAATGTACCTATGTAAGGTAACAAGGATGAAGAAAAGAGGACTTCAAGAGATGAAACAGAGAGCACGGTCTCTTAGTGCACCAAAAGTCTCCAGTATTCAACCATCATGGGATAAAGGTGGTCCTAAATCAAGTAAATTGCTTGATGCAAAGAGTGAAGGCAAAGCCAAAATCAGAGAAATAGAAGAAGATGAAGACCTATGGATTGCATTAAAAACAAACCATCATGGGAAGAGCTCACAGACCAACAAAAATTATCCAAATCAATGGAATGGGTGAAGTAAGAAGGTCAGATAGGGTATGGTATTCAATTGAAGGTATTCTAGATATCCCATCTTTCCCTTTTGTAGTTTCAATGTACGAGAAACTGTGTAGTTGTTTCTTGTGACTAGTTGATCTTGCTCAAGAGGGTTCTTATAATTTAGTTTATTTTCAAACCTATGATCTTGGGCTGTGGGATCTCTTGTATATTGACTAATCAAGCGATCCATACCTATTAGTACCTGGTGGTGGGGCTTCTTCTAATAATTATATATTATTGTAGTAATTTCCTTTGTGCGGATTATCCTATAATGAGATGCATTTTTCCAAAATTATGTAGAAGTCCAGTCAGAGGGCATAGTCTAGTGATCCCATGAAAGTTTGGAAAGTTTGACGATATATGTCGTGGAGGCCTCATTGTAAGGGTAGTTATGAATTCATGATTTCATCAGTGATAACAACAATAAAAAATAGGATCTCTTGATATCCTAACTCGGTAAGTAGGCAATGGATCTTAGGGTTGGGGCACATTTGTATCAAACGGTAGCATTAATTTTTGCAAATTCTAAAACAATCATGACACATACAATGTCACATGAAATCTAAGATCATGTGCCTTCCCCATAGCAAGCATCATAAAGTTCAAAGCTTTTCTAGCTTAGATGGTAGCACCTATGCTTATGCATGTATTTTCCGTTGCTACATTTCCCCAAAGGAAGTTGGGCATATGCATCTATATGGAGATTTCCCTAGTATTTTTTAGTATGTACCTATTCTTCCTTTTGCCCCATTTAAGTATCTCGACAAGGTCTAAATATCCTATGTTGCACGCTTGACAATACTTTCAGCCACGTCACTTTAGAGGGAAGCTTTAGCAAGCCATATGCTCACCCTCTATGTGTATGTGTGATAAAAGGAGGTGTACCTTACCTCTTTGTGGAGCTCCACGAAGAAATTTGCTGTGTAATTAGACAAAATCGTCACCGCTCGCGCCTGTTCTTTCAGTACACAACAACATACATGGCTTTCTTGTAGAATCATCGCACAAAATATTCTATCTCTATCTTGCCCTTGTCGAAATCATTGCGCACACGCAGTATGTATGCTTATTTTGTGTGTTTGTGCCAGAGGCTTGTTTGTTCATTCTCGACTGATTCGAAATAATTAGTTCATATTCGCTGTTCTTTGTTACCGACCAAATCAAGCATCCACATATATATTACGCATCACCTTCTATGAGTGTACTCCATCATCATCTCTGCCACCGCAGTCACTGCCTGCTCTCTTCATCGTCCTCTGCTTCTGCGGAAACGCAGCCCCCGTAGTCACACTCTTGCATTTCACTGCACTTGTAGCTGAGCAGTAGAAGTAGCGCGCTTCGACAATGGTTTCGTTCCTGAGGTGGGATTCATGGCTTCCATGGAGCTGCGTTTTCTTCACTGGTCTCTACCTGCTCGGCTATTGGGTCAAGCGGGGGGTGGAGAGAGAGAGAGAGAGAGAGAGAGAGAGAGAGAGAGAGAGAGAGAGAGAGAGAGAGAGAGAGAGAGAGAGAGAGGAGTTAGGCGGGGTGGGGGGAGAGAGAGAGAGAGAGAGAGAGAGAGAGAGAGAGAGAGAGAGAGAGAGAGAGAGAGAGAGAGAGAGAGACAGAGAGAGAGAGGGGGGAGTTCACGGGGGGTTGAGGGGCGGGTGGTGATGGGGAGTTTGCGGGGGGCTGAGGGGGAGGGTGGTGTGGTGAGGGGCGGGGGTGGTGTAGTTAAGCGGGGGGTGGAGGGGGAACAGAGAGAGAAGAGGGGTGCTACAGACCCCCACATCAAGCTTTTGCACCGCCTCGGTGCAATTTCCTTTTATCTGCTTATTGAATGAACAAAATAACTGCAAATACTAAATCAAATGTGGTATGTAGAGTGGTTGAAATTCTTCCAATTTGATCTGAACTTTAATTCAGGTACTTCTTCACCCTCGAGATATTGACTAGAGGTATCCTCTTACCCTGCAAATCCTCCAGATGCACTGCTCCATGAGGTAGCACTTTTACCACTCTGTAAGGTCCTATCCATTTGGGTGCCAATTTGGTTGAAACTGCTAGGATCTGATGCACTAAAACCATGGATCCTTCTTGTACTTCTTTGGACCTAAGATACCTGTCGTGCAATCTTTTGCGCTCTTCTTGGGTTATCTGAAGATTTTGCATTGCTCCTCTGTATTCTTCTAATGCCACCAGTCTCCTAATGGGAGGTTCAATTCCAATGGCCTTGGCTCCCATTTCTCTTTTGATAATAAATTCGAATGGTGCTAATGCCTCTTTTCCATATACTAAGCGGAATGGAGTATCACCTGTGGTTCCCCTCCTTGTAGTTCTGAAAGCCCAAATTGCACCAATCAATGCTTGTGGCTAGAAGCGTTGATGATCGAAGGATAATTTGCGAAGCAATCCAATCAAAATCTTATTGGAGCTCTCTGCTTCGGCACTTGCCCTGGGATAGTAGGCGCAAGATTTTTTATGAAAAACCTTGTACCTGTCAAATATGAATTGGAGCAATTGATTTACAAAATGTGTGCCCCTATCACTAGTGATTTCCAGTGGGCAACCGAATCTTGAAAAAATACATTTATACAAAAACTTAGCTACTGTTAACGCCATGCAATCCATAGTAGCTTTAGCCTCTATCCATTTAGTTGCATAACATGTGGCCATCAAAATATACTTCTTACCCCTAGGTTGACCAGTTGGATTAATTGGTCCTATGAAATCAAGAACCCATCGTTCAAATGGGAGCCATCCTGTAGATATGACTAATGGTTGGAAATTCAATTTGCTTGGCGTTGGAGCACATCTCTGGCAAATGTGGCATTCTTTAGCAATCTTGATCACATCCTTGTAAATATGAGGCCACCATAGTCCCTTATGGATGATTCTGTGAGCCAATTCTTCCCCCTTTAGATGCCCTTCATTGTGTGCTCCCTCAAGCAAAGGGGTTACCTCCTCTAGAAAAACACACTTTCTCAAGATACCATCCTGACAATATCTATATAAATTTCCACTTATAAGTGAGTACGCTTTGGTTTTAATGAGTAATCTTCTCTTTTCTATGGGTTTCAAATGCTATGGGAGTTTTCCAGTAGTAAGAAAATTGAGAATTCCATCATACCAATCAGTCTGAATTCCACTAGTTCATCATTAATACCTCTTGCCTTCTCGCTCATTGCAGTCCTGGACACTTGATCTGCCATGTAGTGCTCTCTTCCTGGCTTAATATGAATATCCAAGTTAAATTCTTGAAAGAGGAGTAACCATCTCCAAATCCTTCCAGCTACTCTAGGCTTGTTTATCAAGTACTTCAAGGGCTGATGGTCGGATATGACTATAAAATGTACATCGAGAAGGTAATGCTGAAACTTCTGAAGAGCAAATACAATAGCCAAGCCTTCCCTTTCCGTCGTACTGTAGTTCCTTTCTGCTTAGGTGAGTAGTCTGCTGGCATAGGAGATAGGTCTATCAACCTTGTGTGATGATGGTTGAGCTAGAACTGCACCAACAGCATGAAGACTAGCATCTGTATGCACATGAAACTCTAATGACCAGATAGGAACACTTAAAAGTGGAGCAGTACATAACCTCATTTTCAGTTCACAAAATGCTTTCTCAGCTTCATCACTCCATGAGAAAGGGACCTTTTTACTGGTAAGCCTTGATAAGGGCTTAGCTATTTCTGAATACATTCGTATGAATCTTCTATGATATCCTCCATGTCCCAAAAAACTTTGCACTTCTTTTGGGCTTTGTGGAATAGGCATGGATAGAATAGCAGTAACCTTTGCAGGGTCAACCGTTATCCCTTCAACAGATACTATGTGACCAAGAAGAGTGCCCTTGGTGACCAAAACATGATATTTAGTAGGATTTAACTTCAAACCTGTTTTGAGACATTGCTCAAAGTTTTCCTTTAGATTTTCCAAATGAT
Source organism: Ceratopteris richardii (assembly GCA_020310875.1). NCBI lineage: Eukaryota > Viridiplantae > Streptophyta > Polypodiopsida > Polypodiales > Pteridaceae > Ceratopteris > Ceratopteris richardii. The sequence continues at coordinate 29,124,359 of CM035419.1, read as the reverse complement.
CATGGAAATCTTGAACTGCTGCTCTTCTATCTGTGCCTGAAAACACTGAAAAGTCATCCATGAAAATGTGTAGAAAGGTTGTCAACCATTTGCCCAATATTAGATACATTGTTCTATTAAATGAAGCTGGTGCATTCTTCAAACCAAAAGCCATGCGAGTATAAACATAAGTGCCCCATGGAGTAACAAAGGCTGTTTTGTCCCTATCATCAGGATGGATCACTATCTGATTGTAGCCACTAAGACCATCCAAGAAGCTATACAAAGTGTGACCAGCTACTTCCTCAAGTACTTCCTCTGAAAAGGGCTGAGGAAATCCATCTTGAACAGTCACTTTATTTAAGGCACGAAAATCAACGCAAACTCTTATTTTTCCACTATTTTTCTTGGGTACAATAACCATAGAAGAAAGCCACCTAGAATGTTCTACTGGAACAATTATACCTGCTTCTTCTAGTTTTGTAACTTCCAACTTTACCACCTCTGCATATTTTGGATTGAGTCGATACGGCCTACTTCTTGCAGGCGCGGCTCCCTCAAATAAGGGTACTCTGTGTAATCCAAGCTCCTCTGGTATCCCTGTTAGATCTTTGTAGGACCATGCAAAGACATTTTTGTAGGCAAAAAGTAAAGAAGATACCTTGTGCAGTAAAGGAGGATAATGCCATAGCCAAGAGGCTAAATGGACTACTTGAGGGTTCTCTTCATCCCCTAGATTTACTTCTTGAACTAGTGTTCCAAGACTAGTCTTGTTTGAGAAATCATCTCCACTGTATGCGGGAGTGGAATTTAGCTTATATTCTACAATATGTTCCCTAGTCCATCCTTGAGGTATATCCGAAAAGGGGAGATCCTCTCTGCATTCAGGCTCATAACTTTCCTTTTCTGGAACTTCTATAGTTGTTGCCCCTACGATGTTTGTATTCTCCTGCAAACTTCCATTCTTCAACTCCTTGGGAGCTTCATGGCCTTTTCCTGCAACTCCTTCATCCGTAACTTCTTCTTCTATTTCACTGATTTCCACCGTGCAACACTCTGCACTTTCCATCATCCAATTCAATAATGTATCTTCTTCTTGGGGTAGAGAGGGCATTACCTGAGTGTCCACAGTATACCCAGTATTTTCCCTGAGTCAAATCCTTCTTCCAAATGTAGTTGCAGTTGGCTATTGGTGCTTGTTGAAATCCATAGTTTGTTTTTCCCCCAATCTTGCAAAGCTTTTGCTTGCCTTAGCCAAGGTCTCCCCAGGAGTAAAGGGTAAGAAGTCTCCTGTGGAAGTGCAATAACAACAAAATCTAGAACAAAGTGGCAACCCTGTACTATCATCAGTACCTTTTCAATAATGCCAAGAGGCGCAACCCGATGTTGAATTGCTAGTGTAACTGTGAATGGTGCCATCTTGGTGGGGTTCAAATTTAGTTTCTTCATTTTGAAATCTGGCATCAAATTGATACGAGAGCCTCCATCTATGATCACACCTCTGAGAGCTTCATCCTTTATACAAATAGATAATCTTGAGCTTTGGTAGTCTGCCAAGGGTGTAGGGGGAAAATCAACCATGAAACCATCTATACTGGGTGATTGGATTAAGTGAGCAGAGTGTATAATCTTCAATAAGTCACTTCTTATTTTTGAATCCATCCTTATAAGTTTGTACAGACTAACCTTGTGATGAATACCTTTCAAGATTTGTTCAATGTTTACCTCATGAGTGTCTTCTTGCAGACTTGTTGGTTGGTCCCTTAGAGAAGTAGCCATCTTTTCATAAGCTCCTTCAATTTCTGCTTGGCCGTTCCACCCAGACTTCTTTTCCTCCTCTTTATCTTGGAATCCTTGTTGTTCCTCTTTACAGATTATTGTTGCTTGTGTAGCTCTAGTCATCATGGGCATCCCAGAGGATGAAATAGCATAAGACTGAGTGGTCATACCTTCTTCTTGTGGAGAGACTGCAATCATGTGGATTGGAGCGGGACGGCTTCTTGCGCAGTCTTTGGTATAATGATCCTTGCCCTCTGGACAATGTTGACAAGGAGGTGCATCTTCTAGAAGAGAACACCTATTTTGCATATGTCCATACTCACCGCAGAGATAACACATCAGTGGCCTATTATATCTAGGCTTTGTCGTACGATTTTCCTCTCTATGAGGTGCATTTGAAGTACTAGCATAATATGAATCCAAAGCTTGAGGGTTACCTCGTTGCTGTGTACCCTTGAGGTAGTAACAGTCTCTAGCTTTATGACCATCTTTTCCACAAAATTGACAGCTTACCTTGTTGGGACAATTAGCATTGGAATGTCCATTGTTGTTACATATTGTACACCAAATCTGCCTTCTTATATCCTGAGTGGTCTGCAAATCTTCTAACTCACGGCGAAGTTGGGCTACTTCATCATCAATGCGACACAGTGGTGGCAAGACCTTCTCTTCTTGTTGATTTTGTTGCATTCTCAATGCCTCCAGTTCCTTCCTCAGTTGCCCAATAGGGTCTAGTTCTACAGCATAATTTGATTGTGTATCCCCTTCAAAATGTTGCCTAGCTTCTTCAATGCGTGATGCTGCTACAACAAAATTATTGAGGGTTGCATCCAATCTAAGAGACTCACGTAGCTTCTACTGAGATGACCTGGGCAAAGCTTTTTCTATCTATTTTTTAACTAAGAAATCACCTGGAGCATGTGGCAAACGTGCAACAAGTGCCTTTGTTCTAGTGTGAAGTTCATGAAAGGATTCACCTGGTCTTAGCCTTAAATTCTCTAGCTGACCTAGAGCTCTTTCAGAGGAGTCACTTGGTCGAAATGTCCATGAGAACGCCGTCTTCAAAGCCTCCCATGTAGCAAAGTGGCCATCTGCATATTGACTGTACCATTTGTCTGCAAGGCCTTCCAATGTGGATGGGAAGAGTGCCAACATTGCATCCTCTCTATTCTGCAAACCTCGCCCACGACATAAGGAGATGAACCTTCTCACATGATCATCAGCATCCTCATAAGCTTGTCCCTTGAAGGTAGGGAACTTGATATTGAGTCTGGAGAGTAAATGAGAGAGATCCTCCATTTGCACTGGTGTTTCTTCTGACGTATCTGAGGAGAAGTCTAATGTTCTCCTATGCTTCTCCTTTGACAGTGGTGTCGCACCAAAATCAATAGAAAAATTCAAGTAGGGTAGAGGGGAGGTAGGTTCACTAGTCAAAGATATAGCTAACTTAAGGCTTCTTCGTACACGAAGAGGCTCCTTATGTGCTCGCGTATGGGTCATGTACCTACTTGCAAATGTAATAGGGCAAAAAATACTAAAGAGAGGACTATTTACTATCCTCAAGGCCTCTCATAGAAATGCAAGGGTCCCACCGGGCGTGCCAAACTATAGAGGAGGTACTCGGGTAACTACTTTTAACAGGAGCATGCATGAAGCATTCCAGTACTTCACCTACTCAAGGGAGGTTCTCCTTAAGGAAATATACCCTTTAACACTTCTGTGAGCAGGCAGATATCAATGATTGCACAGAGTTGTGAATACTTAAGAAAATATTAATGAAAAAATGACAATAATGGAAGACCATCCACTCCTTGTT
>CM035419.1:29083285-29115785 GCA_020310875.1 Ceratopteris richardii | reverse complement strand
ATCATAGCGCTTGTGTAGGCTATTTCATCTTTTTGTGCCAAAGGTATATACCAGTTTCTGTTTGCTAGTATAAGCATCTCAAAATCTGCTACAGGTCTACTAGAATTCGTCGGGGCAGTTCTGTTCAACTTTTTGAGATACAGTCAATGTTTCGCATCAAGGTATTTTAGGCACCGGCCATGGCTGAAAGTAGTGATGTATTCTGTATGTTGGCTGTTGAGGATAATTTGTATGGTACCAACTACCCATTATGGGCTTAGATGATGCGACATCTATTGGTTGCAAAAGGATTATGGAACATTGTGTAGGGTGTTGAAAGACGTCGTGTTACACCTCTGACTACAGGTACTACAAATACAGGTGCTGGAGCTGATGAAGATGGTGTCGAAGATGATATTCTGCATATTCCTCTTCGTGCTACTATTTCTGCTGCACCTACTACAGAGAAGATTCACTAGGATGGCAGAGATGCCCAGGCACATGCATTGATAGCTTTGTCTGTCAAATGTGCCATTATTCCTCACATTCGCTCTTGCAGAACAGCTAAGGATGCTTGGGATACACTTACCACATTGTACCAAGCTAGGAATGAGGCTCGTGTTGCTTACCTCCGAAAATAGTTGGAGAGTGAGCACATGAATGAAGGTGATTCTATGGACAGTTTCCTAACGAAGATCAAAGACTTGAAGGAACAATTGATTTCTGCTGATGAGGTTATACCAGATAGCTCACTTCTGCATACCGTTTTGAATGGTCTTCCTGATTCATATCAGAGTTTTGCTTCTACTCTTCGGTTGATGATGAAAGCCAATGCAAATGCCTTATCATTTGAGGAGTTATTCTCTGTTCTGTGGTAGGAAGATCAGTCCAGGCAGAACAGGTCCATTATGCGAGTTGCAGATCAAGCTTTCCTGGCTAGTCAGAAGGGCAAAGGAAAATGGAGCTCCTCAACTAGTAAGCAAAAATCTGCTAATTTTGCATATTCGAAGAAGGAAGATAAAGATGAGAAGAAATTAGAAAAGCAAAAATTGTTTTGTAAGTACTGTAAAGGGAATGATCATATCATAAAGAGCTGTCCAAAACTAGCTGCTAAAGAGGCAAAGAAGAAAGAGGCTAGAATGGTTGTTGTAGAGGCCTGTACACCAAAAACAGAGTCTGCTAATCTTGTGCAGGAAGAAGAATGGGCATTTACTACTGTCTGCAGTTTTGACCCATCTTCTCATGAGCAGTGCATGTCTGCAGTAGACTCAGATGTTTGGTATTTTGACAGTGGGGTGACCAAACATATTACCTCGTAGTGCAGTTTCTTTTCTTCACTGCGCTAACAAATCCTCTTATCCTGTTATGGGAGTTGGTAAGATCATTTTGACTAGTGCTGATGGTAGTTCTTTCACTTTGTCAGATGCTTTATTTGTGCCAGGGATCAAGAAGAACCTGTTATCAATTTTTGCATTAGCCAAGATTGGCTTCGTTGTGAAATTTGTTGATGAGAGGTGTAGAGTTTGTGATCTATCAAATGGCCATGTGATTATTGCTTCTGGCATTTTATGTGGTGGGTTGTATAAGCTCATAGACTATGAAAGATCTGTAAATGATTTGGCATGTTCAGTAAATGATTCTTAGGCTATGTCAGATGCAAAGCTTTGGCATGCATGCTTTGGTCATCTGAATTTTGCTAGTTTGCTACACCTATAGAAATCTGAAATGGTGTCCTCATTGCCCAAACTTGAGGCACCTGGAAAACATGTTAGTGAAGGCTATATTTTGGGCAAAATGCAGCGTTCATCCTTTCCAAAAGATGGTTCAGTTCGGGCTACTCAAAAATTGCAACTTGTACATACTGATGTCTCTAGTCCTATGCAGACACCTTCTTTTGGGAATTATCTTTACTTCGTGACTTTCATCGATGATTTTTCCAGGCATGCATGGGTATATCAATTGAAGGCAAAGTCCGAAGTGTTCATATGCTTCAAAAAGTTTTTGGTTTTGGCTGAAAATCTGTCAGCATGTAAAATAGGCACCCTCCGTTATGATCGAGGGGGGGAATATATGTCTTCTGATTTTAATGCATTTCTGGCTGAACATGGGATAAAACACCAGTGTACAGTGCCGTATACACCTCAACAGCAGAATGGAGTTGCTGAACGAAAGAACAAGTCACTCATGGAGATGGTGAGGTGTATGAGAATCAAGCTTTACCACATAGTTTCTGGCTTGAGGCTGTTATGTGTGCAGCATATGTACTTAATAGGTGTCCCACTAAAGCGCTGTAGTCTATCACTCCATATGAGGCTTGGCATGATTGCAAGCCATCTGTTGCTCATCTGCGTGTTTTTGGTTGTTTGGCATATGCATTAGTGCCAGAACAACATCGTAGAAAATTGGATGATAAAGTAGTAAAATGTATTTTTGTTGGGTAGAGTTCTAAAAGTAAAGGCTATCGTCTATATCATCCACAGACTAAACGCATTCTGGTTAGCCGTGATATTGTTTTTGTGGAAGATGCTATTCAGCCATTGCTTTCATGTACTAAGGAGACATTTGTTAGCTCCAAAGACATGTATGAAACTTTGATGCCTCTTTTTCAGGTGGACAATCTAGTGCTGGTCCTAATGAGGCAACTTCTCAGCCTTTGCAGGTTTCATGTGATGATGCAGATCATTCCATTTCTGATGCAGATTTACATGATGCACTACTTGATGAGAGAGCTGATATTGAGCAGGCAAAAACTATGCCAAAATGGCTAGTGCAGACTTTGCGAGATAGCAAATTAGATTCACCTCTGTCATATCGTACTCGTTTGGCTCTCATAGTGCCTCTTTTGCATCAGATTGCTATGCTATGGCTGCATCTAGTCTCTGTGATGAGAATGAGCTTGTTTCGTTTGATGAAGCACAAAATTCAGAAAATTGGATGGCTGCTATGCAATCTGAATATGATGCAATAATGAAGAATGGTACTTGGTCTTTATGTGACTTGCCTCCTAGCAAGAAGGCCATTGGCACTAAGTGGGTATACAAGCTGAAGCGTAAACCTGATGGTACAGGTGACAGGTATAAGGCTAGGCTTATTGCAAAGGGTTATGCGTAGGAAAGAGGCATTGATTTTGATGAGACCTATGCACCTACATGCCAAATGACTACTGTTCAGAGCATTTGTGCACTTGCAGCCCATCATGGTTGGAATGTACATCAGTTGGACATTAAAACAACATTTCTGAATGGTGACTTGCATGAAGAAGAAGTGTATGTTTTTCAGCCCCGTGGCTTTGTGCAAAAAGGACATGAAAACCAGGTGTGCAGGTTAAAGAAGGCATTATATGGTTTAAAGCAAGCACCACGTGCTTGGTATGAGAAGATACATGCCTATCTGATTGCACATGGTTTTGAGAACAGTCAAACTGAAAGCACCTTATATGTTAAGCGTGCTAATGATGTGCTTTTGATCATTGTTGTCTATGTTGACGACATGCTACTCACTAGTCCTATTGAGAAGCATATTGCTGATTTTAAGGCTGATTTGCATGCCTCATTTGAGATGTCTGATTTGGGGCATTTGCATCACTATTTGGACATTCAGTTTATGCAAGTTGATGGTGGAATGGCTTTGTGTCAAACGAAATATATTGACACATTATTGCAGCGTTTTGGCCTTGAAGACTGTAAGCCTATTGCCACTCCTATGGAGACAGGTTTACCATTGAGTCTTCATGATTCTGAAGATGCATTTGATGTTGTTCTCTATCAGTAGCCTGTTGGATGCTTGATTTACTTATGCATTACTCGGCCAGATATTCAGTTTGATGTCTCATAGATGAGCAGATTTATGCATTGCCTAGGAGTCAAGCATTGGTAGGCGGTTAAGCGCATCTTTTGCTACTTGAGTGGTACTCGGCTACTTGGGTTGTTTTATCCCAAGGGGGGATCACTACCGCCATATTTGCATGCTTTTTCTGACTCTGATTGGGCTGGTTGCTATGACACTCGTGTGTCCACTAGTGGCTTTTGCTTCATGCTTGGTAGCTCATGTATATCTTGGATAAGCAAGAAGCAGCCTACTGTGGCCACTTCCAGTTGTGAGGCTGAGAATAGGGTAGCTTTCACAGCTACTGTTGAGTGTGTATGGCTGAGATGCCTTATGGCTGATTTGGGTGTTTGTCAGTCTTTTGCCACCACCATCTCCACTGACAGTCAGAGCGCATTGGCAATTGCAAGGAACCCTGTATTCCATGCTTGCACTATTGCAGACCTTTTCACAAAGGCTCTGCCAAGGGAGAAGTTTGAAGCTTTTCGCAAAGCTTTGGGCTTACTTCCTTTTGTGGAGTGATTTCCACATAGCTTGGCTTTTCCTTATACATGAGTGCCAACTCCTTGTTCACCGCATCACTCCCAGGGGGGATTTGTTGATATATTTAGGTAGTGATGTGTGTGAACACACTAGGATCACCGGGGCACTTTTTTCCCTCTTTAGGAGGTTTTTTTCCCCCGACTTGTATATACGCCTATTGCCCACTTATCTTTGTAAATTCTCTAGTAATACATTCAGTATTGTGTGTTTCTGCTCCAAGCTTCTTCTTCTTCCTTGTGTTGTTTGTGTGCTTCCGCAGACATCTATCTCCAACAGTTCTTATATCATAAATTCATGACAATATTTGGTTGTCTCGTGGAATTAGTTAGTGACAAGGGAACTCACTTTCTAAATGAAGTACTTTCTGACTTAACAAGAACTCATATGATTATGCATAAATATTCTACAGCTAATCATTTTGAAGCTAATGGATAGCAAGAAAGTACTAACAAAACATTGATTAGAACTCTTAAAAAGATTGTGCAACAAAATAAAAAAGATAAGCGTTTAAAGTTGGATTCAGCTTTGTGGTCTTTTGAAACTACTTTCAAAGTTACGACACAAATGAAACTTTTAGGTTGCTGTATATGTTTGACATAGTGGTACCAATGGAGTTTGCAGCGCCAAGTTTAAGAATAAGAGCTAAAATGATATCTCCAAGTTTTTTTGTTAAACATAGGACAAGGTATTTCTTGCAATTAGATTGCATATGACTTCAATGCCTAAAAAATAGCTTAGATATCTAATTTCTAAGATCTTAAACCCCTTCCCAAGTCCTTTGATGTCCTTGATGCCTTCTACCTTATCATGTAGATACACACATAAGTAGATAGTTGTGTGACCTTGTCCCTTGAGGAGTGATGATGGATTTTCTTTGCTTTGATTGTATCCAGAAGTGATCAAAGAAAGTCTTTGATTCCATGTCGTTGTGTCTTACTTGAGACCATATAATGTTTTCTTTAAGGAGAAAACATAACAATTTCTTATTTTATCTTGAAACACTAATGTTAGGCTCATGTCCACTTCCTCCTCTACCTCTCTATTCAGAAAAGCATTTTTCACATCAAGTTGATACTCCAATGCTTGTTTTCTACAATAGCAATGATGGTAGCCATCTTAGCCACAAGGCTAAATGTCTATTCATTGTCTGCTCCATATTTCTAAGCAAATCCTTTGGCTAGAGGCCTAGCTTTATATCGAAAAATACTATCATCTGAATGCATATTTAACTTATGAACCCACTTGATTCCAAGTTACATACATATCCTTCTTCCTAGGCAGAAAATTCCAAGTGTGATTATCGCCCAAAGCTTTGATCTCCTCTTGCATAGACTCTTGACATTCCATGCATGTATTATCTTCTTTGAAGCATGTGGGTCCTTGAACAACATTTCTCATATATGCATATTGTCTAGCCATAAATGAATCATAAGCAAGTGTTTGAACTAGATACCTTACTCTATGTGACCTTCTCATGTCACCAATCCATTGATTTGAATATGTTTTGTTAAAGTTTGAGCTCTCCCCTTTCTTTGGATGATGGTTTGCATTTAGCTCAATCCATAATTTTTCATCTTCTTCTATGTTTTTTTATCTTAGCATTTCCTTTGCTTCTTGCTTTAGTAAGTTCTCTTCATGTGGGACTTCCTCAATTCCACGATGGGTGATTATGCAAATCCCTTTGCCCACTTAGGATTATACTCTCTGGGTCTTCAACTAAGGTATTCCTTTCTTCATCTTCATTTCCTTGTGTAGATACATTTGAAGCATACCAAGGTAATAGCTCATGAAATATGACATCCCTTGATACCTTTATCTCTTTTCTTATGGGGTTATAGCATCAATAACCCTTTTTCTCAACTTTCACTCAACTGTGATACATTTGGCTTCCTATTACACAATGCTTCATTGTATGGGGTAGCATGTATGCCTGATATGGCAGATTTAATATGCAAAAATAACATTTTCTTTTTTTATCTTGAAACCCTAATGGTTGGACCATGTACACTTCATCCTCTTGCTCTCTATTCAGAAAACCATTTTTCACATCAAGTTGATACATCCTCCAATGTTTGTTTGCTACAATAGCAGTGATGGTTCTTATGGTAGTCATATAAGCCACAAGGCTAAATCTATGTTCATAGTCTACTCGATATGGCTAATCAAATCCTTTTCTACAAGCCTAGATTTTATATCCAACAATACAATCACTTGAATGCTTATTTAACTTATAAACCCACTTGTTTCCAATTTATCTAAATATCACTCTTCTTAGGTACAAAATTCCAAGCGTGATTATCCGCCAAAGCTTTGATCTCCTGCCTCATAGCATCTTGACATTCTATGCATGTATTAATGGATTTTTCTTTGTTGGTCCCCAAACATCTATATGGATTTGGTTGTGGATGATAGCTTAGATAATTTATCTTCATTATGGGCAACCTATTCTACTTACCCAATTGACAAGCTTTAGACAATCAATTAAGATTCTTATTATAAATGTTTGCTAAGCTTAGCATTGACCTCTTCCTTTCCATATGCTTCAATCTCTGAGTATCGATATGTCCATGCCTTTTGTGCCATAAGTCCAATTCTACTACCTTGCATTTTCCATACATGATGTAGGGTTGGTTGAAATTTGGCTTCAAATCCAATGTCAATAGACTCAATGAAATAGGAGAGGTGGGGAACTTGACTAGCTCAAAACAATCCTCTATATTTGGATGGAAGCTATGACTTCAAACACTCAGAGCATCCAACACACCTGCAAATGGAAAAATTCCTTTTATGGGAATTTCACACATAGGGTTGACTTGTTATAATGCATCAAAGCTCAAATTTACACTGACCAACGAATGAGAATATAGTTTAACATTGATTGGGTGTACCTAAAACTTTTCAAGACTATGTGGAGGATGACCCCAAGACCTTCATTTGGAAATTTCTAGAAATCTATTGAACCAAACGAATTGAAAATTGCACGATTAGTCAATCTAATGAAGAAAGAGTAGAGAATTGATGTCACACCAAGCAATGAACAAGTTCACACTTCTCTTGGGCATCTTCAGTTTTGTAAACTACATCCAAAACTTATTCTTCCTTCCCTTGGTCCTTGATAACAAGAATGCTTCAAGAGCAAGCCATGTTTCTTGTGATTTCTTGTAATTCCTAATGTGAGCAAGCAAAAAATCAGAGATATATTTTAGAACGTATAAGCTTGCCAAAGCATCCTTTGAGAACCATGCATTTAACCTTTTATGTTGTTCTTGAATTAGATGGCCCTTGCTTCTGAGTTTTGCCATCACCTAATCTCTAGATATGTAACCAAATAGATTCCTTCCTTGTGCGTGTGTATCTGTGTGTGTGTTTGTGTGTGTGAGTGTATATATATATGTGTGCGTATGTATATATATATATATATATATATATATATATATATATATATATATATATATATATATACACATATATATATATATATATATATATACATATATATATATATATATGTGTGTGTGTGTGTGTGCATGTGTGTGTGTATGTTGTCGTGTATATTAAATATTGTTCATGCATACACACACATAGCCCTTTCTTGTGAGTATCGGCATCATCTAATCTCCATATATGTAACCAAATAGATTCCTTCCTTGTGTGTGGGTGTATATATATATATATATATATATATATATATATATATATATATATATATATATATATATATATATATATATATATATATATATATATATATATATACACCCCTATGCGTATGTATACTATCATGTATGTTATATATTATTCATGCATACACACACAAAACACTATATTTATTCATATTGTTATGTGTGTGTGCATGTTGTGAATCGTGTTGTTGTTGTCGGAGCTTCACCTCCCTTTGCTCCTTCATTCACTGTTGTCATTCTTCTTCTGCATGTCAGAGTGCTTCTTGCACAATATTTACCCAAAATCACTCCTTTGCATTCGAAGGTGGAGCTCGGATAGAAACAACAAGATACACAGCATACACACACACAAACACATAAAAATATGAATGAATATATTGTTATGTGTGTGTATGCAAGAAAAATACACACACACACACACACATAACGCCAACAACAATCGTGTTAAACAATAGTTATATTTTTATTCTCACTCTTCTCAAAGATGTCCTTAAATATGATGAATTTTTATTGCATTTGGTGGTCATTGTTATGCACATCCATGGGATTTGAATTTCTTTGAGTTGGTGTATGCATATGAAATTGAAGGATGGCATACAATCCATACTTGCTTCCATATGATCCACATTTGCATCTGCTTCTTCACTGTGAGTACTCTTTAAGATTCACCTGTTGTTAGTGATTTTGATAGTCACAATTTCTTACTTATCTCCATATGGATTTTTCTTTTTATGAAGCATTTCTTCACTCACTTGTTTTATCCTCAATTAAGGACATTCAAAGGTAGGATGGTAGTCATTTATCGATGTACTTGAAGGGATTTAGTGTTAAAAAAAAGAGGAAAAGGAGGAGATGGAGGGAGAGAGAGAGAGAGAGAGAGAGAGAGAGAGAGAGAGAGAGAGAGAGAGAGAGAGAGAGAGAGAGAGAAGAGGACATATGTGAACATACACATGGGACCCTCAAAAACCCACATAATGATCTCCATTGAGGCAATGCTCTATAAATGATGTATATATAAGAACATAGGGGTAAGGTCACATAACCCTTCCATTTCCAACAATTCTCCCATTTAAGGGTCAATGTGACCATAAGTGGAAAAATATACAAAGAATGGTGTAGGACTATATACTGACATATAGGAAGATTTTGGATCTCAACCCATATCGATCATCGTACCCAAACTGCCATGAGCAAGGTGTATGCATGCACATCAAACTGCTCTAGACCCATATTGATAAGAGTCAAGTTCACATCTGACTAATGCAAGAACCGATGAAATTCTAGCAAGCTCCCACTCACTCTATGGCCATGTCAATCATCTAACAATTGATGACTCCAAGTGCAAGTGTTCCAATAAAAACTCCAATATCTAGTCTTAAGTAGAACAACTCAAACATAAGACTTGCTAATGCTCATGAAACCTACACTATCTTGGATAACCTATGCATGTCAACCATTCCTATATCAAAGGCACCACTTTCAAGACCAACATGTCATGACATATCTCTATCAACATCTATCATGAGCAAATCCAAGAATGACGTTATGATTTAGACTCATCAACATATAAATCAGTCATCCTTTCAACCAAGGATGTGTGTAGTTGGGCAGCTTGAGAGCTAGTATTCTCTGGCATACACTATGTATCATAAGAGCTATCCTTCTCTACCACACCAAGTGTATCTTCATGCTGCAGATGAGCTTACTACACAACATCAACACCAAGATCAAATTCATGATCAAACTCTAACTGAGCATTATCACAATGCTCTAAATGATTATCCACATCCAACTCTTAATCATCCAAAGGATCATTCAAAGTTTGCTCCATAAGAGCATCCACATGATCAGTAAAATCATGAACATCGACAGACCTAGGTAGAAAAAAATGAGACATGATGGGTCTCACATGGCACAGAAGGCTGAACTCCCACTAAGATGAGACTATCTCTCACATGGAGGAGTTGTAGTGGATACCAGTGCCTAGTCCTGGCATCTTTGACAAGCATAAGCTATCCCAATTGCAATTGAAAATGATGCTCACCAAGGAATGCATAACATTAACTCTCCTATAATTGGCTAATTGAAATCAAGCTCGTAGGGAATGAAGGAATATAGCATCCATGTCTAAGTGATGCTCCACTAGGTAGTATAAGGAATACAACTCCTCCACCCTCAATGTCATATTTCATACCACTAGGCATGTGCACATATCCACGACTCTCACTTGAGAATCGACAAAACCACTCGTGATGTGGAGTAATATGAAAACCGGCCAATGCATCAAGCAACCAAGCCATATGTGTGATATCCAATGAACAAGAGGAGTCCTCTGATGAACCATAGGAGAAATTGATATCACCAACAATGGCAAAATCAATTGCAATAGACTCTCATAAAACCACTACTTAACTTGTGTCATCTGTATATCTCTAATGTTGTCATTGCATGTGCCTAAAGCAACGTCATCGAGGATGGCCCTCATGACCACAATGCCAACATCAAAGATATGGATGGGATCTACATCTCACATCACTCAATGGAATCACATACATATCGTGAAGTCTCTGCCATAATGCACTACTCATCTCCTCATACATACCAAACTCATATAAAGAATCCACAAGATGTAATCGAATAGTGGAGCTTGCCAATGCATCCATATCCATCCATATGTGGTCGGGCATGTCATGAGGTCTCTGTGCATCTCTATGCACATACATGTGTAAGCCTGCACAAACCAATGTATGCCACATCTAAGCTTTCCATTTTAGAAAGTCAGTGCCATCGAACCGAGAAGACACCATGTTAGGAATCCATGAGACTATATATATATATATATATATATATATATATATATATATATATATATATATATATATATATATATATATATATATATATAAAGAGACTAGAAACAATACTCTATCACCAATAGGATCACACTTGCATATCCATATGCATAAATCTTATAAGACATGTCTCACTAGAGAAGAAACCATGTGAACCACCTATCACATAACCTATGTGTGTGTATGCTATTGTGTATGTTATACATTGTTCATGCATACACACACAACACTATATTCATTCATATTGTTATGTGTGTGTGTATGTTGTGAATCGTGCTGTTGTTGTCGGAGCTTCACCTCCATTTGCTCCTTCATTCTCTGTTGTCATTCTTCTTCTGCATGTCAGAGTGCTTCTTGCAAAATATTTACCCAAAATCACTCCTTTGCATTCGAAGGTGGAGCTCGGATAGCAACAACAAGATACTTAGCACACACACACACATAAAAATATGAATGAATATATTGTTATGTGTGTGGTAGCATGAAAAATACACACACACACACATAACTCCAACAACAATCTTGTTAAACAATAGTTCTATTTTTACTCTCACTCTTCTCAAAGATGTCCTTAAATATGATGAATTTTTATTGCATTTGGTGGTCATTGGTATGCACATCCATGGGATTTGAATTTCTTTGAGTTGGTGTATGCATATGAAATTGAAGGATGGCATACAATCCATACTTGATTCCATATGATCCATATTTGCATCCGCTTCTTCACTGTGAGTACTCTTTAAGGTTCGCTTGTTGTTAGTGATTTTGATAGTCACATGTGGTTGATTCTTTCTTACGTATCTCCATATGGATTTTTCTTTTTCTGAAGTTTTTCTTCACTTTGTTGTTTTATCCTCATTTGACGACATTCAAAGGTAGGACTTGTTTCGTATTTAGGGGGTGTTATTTTTTATGATGCTCAAACCACCATTACTAACGAAAGATGATGATGGACCATCTCCTTTTTCTTATTTTTCTCTGATAGTGCTATATTTCAACATGATGTTTATTTACATGGCAGCCAATTATCGATGTACTTGAAGGGATTTAGTGTTCAAAACAAGAGGATCAAGGAGCAGATGGAGGGAGAGAGAGAGAGAGAGAGAGAGAGAGAGAGAGAGAGAGAGAGAGAGAGAGAGAGAGAGAGAGAGAGAGAGAGAGAGAGAGAGAGAGAGAGAGAGAGAGAGAGGGAGAGAGAGAGAGGAGGTAAACCAAAATTTAAGTGCTCATGAATGTGATTTGCTTGAAGACATTACAGGATATCAAAGCATAGTAGGTAGCCTAAACTATGCTACATTGACAAGGATTGATATTGATTATGGAGTAAGTGTCTTAAGTCAATTTATGCACAAACCTAGAACACCTCACTTGGAAGCTGCCAAGAGGATTTTGAAGTATCTTAAGGACACTCAAAATCAAGGTTTATACTTTCCATATACTTCAGATTTGGACATCAAGATATACTCAGATGCAGATTAGGCAGGTTGTAAGGATGACACAAGAAGCAACTCAGGGTGTATTTCATTTGAAGGTGATAAACCCATTTCATGGTCATCCAAGAACCTATTGTTGCTCACTCCATACAAAGGTAGTGAGCAATTGCTAACTATAGAGAAGTATAAGCTAACAAAATGACACACTAGGCAAGGGAGTTGCATGTAGAACCTTCCCTACACTCTAAACTAAATAAGGAAGAGAGTACATGATGTGGACTTATACTGAAAACTTGGAATCATACATATATAGGCTATCAAGAAGTGCTCGTACAATTTTGCAAGAATCTCTCAATCAATTACTTAATATTTTCTGTAAGATTTGAATTAGGAAAGTTTCTAAAACTTCCTCATAGCAAAAATTCATTATATGAAGCCTCTAATTGATACAACCACTTGTCATCTACACTTTTGAGCCTTAACATAAAATTTCAATCAAATATTCAAAACACCTATACACTAGAAGGAAACAGTGAGACAAGCACAAGAAAAAACACAGCAACATTTGAACACTAGAACACTCAAACATCTAAATACTAGAACAACAAAATATCTTAACACTGGAACATCAAAAAAATTAGTAGTTCTATGTTTCATTCATGCCCTTGAGCCTTTAGCTAAGGTTTGAGGCATGATTTTTAACACTCCCCCTCAAGCCCTGAAGTTAAGTCTACCATACGAATACTTCTTTAGAATTGTAGCAACTTTGTTCCTTCCAACACTTTTTTAAGCATATCTGCAAATTAATGGCTCTTACTCACATGCTCCACCTTGACCTCCTTTGCAATCAAGTTCCCTCCAATGAAGTCCTAGTGTACTTCAATATCCTTTGACCTAGCATGGAAAAGTGGATTCGAAGCTAAGTGAACATTACTCATGCTGTCACACATGATGGGAATCTGTTTCACTTGCAAGTTCAAGTCTTTAAAGAGATTCTTTAACCACATAATCTTGCAAGTGACAAGCGCTAAGGTTCTATATTAAGATTTGGTTGAAGATAGGGCTACTATTGGCTACTTCTTAGAGCTCCATGAGATCATCTTCCTTCCATCATGACTACGTAACCACTTACATAAACTATGCAAGTGATTAGAGAACTCTACATGGGATTTTTTAATTAGGGAGCGATTAGTGATGGACAATTCAAAAGAGGGTGGTGGACATAGTGTAGGCTCTTAATGAACTAGGCTAGGTATAGGCTTCCCTTGGTTTGAGCCAATCAAAACCACGTAAACATGCTTAAATTTGTGGTTTTGTTGCTCAAGTTGTTTTTGAAAGGGATGGGATTCAGACTCAACCCTTGGATGCCTTCAAGGTCCAATGGGTAAGATTATTTCTTAAGAAATGGCTCACTTCCAATTATAGCCCTTAGATTTCGATTACATCTAATGGATGTTGTTATTCCCCAAAGAAAAAAAGGCACCTGAAATTTGGGCCATTAGATCTTCAAAGAATTAATGAATGAAATTTGATCCTTACATGGATTATTACCCAGTCAATTAAGACCATCCATTCTCCACCACATCCAATGGATGAAAATCTAGGTGCATCCTGAATTTGTTTCTCTCTCCTTGCACAAACTTTGGATCTTTGGTCTTTTAATGACAATGTGTGATCCTATTTTTTCTTTCAATGATAGTCGGCTCGATTTTAATCTCCACCATCCAAGAGAAAAGCCATCGTGCTACTGAAATCAGATGAAAATCACCATATTTTCATCTCTCTTCTTGCCTCGATTTTCTTATTTTGTTGTTTATTGCTAGAATGTGAGCTTGTATTTTGTATTTTATTGCCATGTGTTTCATTTTGATCATGGCAATCCAATCAAGAGACCAAAGGGCTATAAATGCACATGAATTTCCTCACCTAAGCATTCACTTTTTTTCTTTATTGCCATTGATAGTACAACTAGCCATTTTTTCCAACTTCTTAATCAACTTGATTAACCATTTTAATTCCTTTAAATTATGAATCCTTACAAGGCCCATGCAAGGTTCACTTTTCCCCTTAATGAACTTCTACTACATCCTTAACGTCCACCCTAGTAAGAGTACATTAGTTCAAAGATCCTACAATATATCTACACAAAGTAATGTCTTCAATGTCCCTGATTTATACTGAGCTTTGCACCTACTCCCAATGAATTTGCAATTGGATTGCAATTACACTTGCCATACTTTGGTGTACATCAATATGAAGAGGAAGGTAGGTAAAGCCAAGTATTTCTATGCAGGATTAAGGATAGATGTGTCCTCCCTTTTGGCTTCATCCTTCTCAACTTTTAAGATTCTATACATGCTTGTAAATAGTTCACACCACCAGTCTCATCTTCATGTTTACCCTTGTAAACAATAGAAAAAGGGATGAGTAGGTACATAGTAGAAGCTACTAAGGAAGTCTTCAAGAGAATGCATATAACCAATTTCTTTTGGGGAAATATACCAAGCACAACTACATACATAATGGTTAGAGCTACAACCTCAACTACAAAAAGTTCTAAAAAATAAGTTAAATGTGATTGAAAATAATCAAATGTGGTTGAAAACATTGTCTAGAGTATTAAAAATGGTTGAAAGTATTGTCTCAATACTTAAACATGGTTGATAAATACATTCCAAAATCTTGCGATAACACAATACCACTGAATCCAATGGTCAATGCGAAATCTTCATAGGTGAAATGAGAAAAACGTTATCCAGTCAAATTCTTTTGGTTGGAATTCAACCTAAAGATTGGTGTAGAAAAATGATGAATAGGTACATAGTATAAGATACTATGGAAATCTCCAAGAAGATGCATATGTTCAACTTTCTTTGGGTAAATGTAGCAGCCACAAATACATACATATTCATAGGAGCTACCACCTAATCTAGACACACTTTGAACTTTCTGATGCTTGCTATGGGGAATATGCATGATCTTTCTTAGCTAAAAGATTTTTGAAGATTTTTGATACTCATGTTCTAGGTGAGTTGGGGAAAAAAAATTAAAGGAAGATTCAAAAAGTGCATATTTATAGCTTATTAAAGGGAAGATAGGAGAATGTATGCTATAAACTTGAAACCTATCATGTACACAAAGGCAACCATCGTGAATCTAAGATTTCATGTGACCTCATATATGTCATGATTGGTTTCGAATTTCCAAAAACTAATGCTACCATTCCATCTAGAATGTGCTACAACCCTATGATCCATTACCTATTTGCCCAGTTATGATATCTAGAGATCATATTTTGGATTGCAGATATCATAGATGAAATGATCATTTCATAACTAGCGTTCAACGCATATACAAGGACAACTCCATCACATATATCCTCAATCTACTTCAAAACTTTCTATGCAGGTAACGACAGATTATGAGGAAGAAATTAAGGCATAGAAAGGCATAGACAAGGTGAGGATCAAATGCAAATTTTGATCAATACCAATGAAGTAAAATCTCTTCACCAAGAGGGAGAGGCAACCTTAGATGTAGAGAGGAAGGTCGAATGAGAATAAAGACAATCAGAATGTAGAAGGATGCTTCATTTGTGGAAAGTATTACCACTATGAAAGATATTGCTATAAAAGGGAGAAGAAAATTCAACCTACATATTTAAAGGTAACTATGCATCCACTTTAGATGAAAATCTGAGAATGGTATGTAGACGAGTGATTCCAAGACACAAGGTTCAAGCACATGGTACATTGATAGTGGACATAGCAACGAGATCAATTGCAACAAGGAGTTCTTCTAAAATATGCAAGTTCCATCAACCAAGGAACATGTGGAAATAGGTGACGACACTCCTCATGCTATTACAAATATAAATTATGTTATTTTGCAAGGCTCGCATAATGCCAAGTGCTTGAAATATGGTAGTCCTAACTCAAGTAAATTGCTTGATGCAAGGAGTGAAGGCAAAGCCAAAATCAGAGAAATAGAAGAAGATGAAGACCTATGGATTGCATTAAAAACAAACCATCATGGGAAGAAGAGAGAAGAGCTCATAGACCAACAAAAATTATCCAAATCAATGGAATGGGCGAAGTAAGAAGGTCACATAGTGTATGGTATCCAATTGAAGGTATTCTAGATATCCCATCTTTCCCTTTTGTAGTTTCAATGTATGAGAAACTGTGTAGTTGTTTCTTGTGACTGGTTGATCTTGCTCAAGGGGGTTCTTATAATTTAGTTTATTTCAAACCTATGATCTTGGGTTGTGGGATCTCTTGTATATTGACTAATCAAGCGATCCATACCTATTAGTACCCGGTGGTGGGGCTTCTTGTAATAATTCTATATTTATTGTAGTAATTTCCTTGCGTGGATTATCCTATAATGAGATGCATATTTCCAAAATCATGTTGAAGTCCAGTCAGAGGGCATAGTCTAGTGATCCCATGACATTTTGGAAACTGCAAATTCTAAAACAATCATGACACATACAATGTCACATGAAATCTAAGATCATGTGCCTTCCCCATAGCAAGCATCATAAAGTTCAAAGCGTTTCTAGCTTAGGTGGTAGCTCCTATGCTTATGCATGTATTTTCCGTTGCTACATTTCCGCAAAGGAAGTTAGGCAATTGCATCTTGTTGGAGATTTCCCTAGTATTTTTTAGTATGTACCTATTCTTCCTTTCGCCCCATTTAATTATTTGGACAAGGTCTAAATATCCTATGTTGCAAGCTTGACAATACTTTCAGCCACGTTACTTTAGAGGGAAGCTTTAGCAAGCCATATGCTCACCCTCTATGTCTATGTGTGATAAAATATGTGTATGTGTGATAAAAGGAGGTGTACCTTACCTCTTTGTGGAGCTCCACGAAGAACATTTGCTGTGTAATTAGACAACATCGTCACCGCTCGCGCCTGTTCTTTCATTACACAACAACATACATGGCTTTCTTGTAGAATCATCGCACAAAATATTCTATTCTAACATCCTTGCCCTTGTCGAAATCATTGCGCACACGCAGTATGTATGCTTATTTTGTGTGTTTGTGCCGGAGGCTTGTTTGTTCATTCTCGACTGATTCGAAATAATTAGTTCATATTTGCTGTTCTTTGTTACCGACCCAATCAAGCATCCACATATATATTACGCATCACCTTCTATGAGTGTACTCCATCATCATCTCTGCCACCGCAGTCACTGCCTGCTCTCTTCATCGTCCTCTGCTTCTGCGGAAACGCAGCCCCCGTAGTCACACTCTTGCATTTCACTGCACTTGTAGCTGAGCAGTAGAAGTAGCGCGCTTCCACAATGGTTTCGTTCCTGAGGTGGGATTCATGGCTTCCATGGAGCTGCGTTTTCTTCAGTGGTCTCTACCTGCTCGGCTACTGGGTCGTCTTCGCACGGCGCTGGCCTCGTGGAGCTGTCGACCGTTTCAAGGCGGCCAGCTGTTGTATGTCGATCGTCCACGGCACGTCGACTGCCATGCCTGCTGCCATTTACATGCTCAACCTCTTCTACACCGAGAAACAGGAGATGTCGTGGTCACCAACCCCATCCTCCCACAATAGCTCAACAATGAAGCTCTGGCTGGCGTCTCGTCTTGGCGCCGCCAACACTCGCTTTGAGGAGGCGATCATGGAGTACAGCACCGCCTACTTCCTCGTCGACCTCGTCCATTATCTGCTCTTCGTGCCAAACCAACCGCTTTTTGTTCTTCACCACGTCTTCACCTCATCCTACATGCTCTCTTGCCGTTTCTATACCGGCCACGGGGCCTTCTCCACCATCGTTCTCTTCGTTGTAGGTGAAAGCACGTCCTTTCTACAAAACGTGTGGACGATCTCCCTCCTCACGCACAGTGCCAAACTTTTTAACCTGCTCAATGTCCCGTTCCTCATCATCTTCTCCATCTTCCGGGGAGTCCTCACACCATGGGCCACATGGCAGCTCTGCTTGTACTTCCTTTTCTCGCGCGAAGCTTCCGCTGTGGTACCGTTCCCTCTTGCTGCTCTACTGGATGTGGAGCGTGTTTATGGGCATTTCAGGAAGCCTGTATTGGGTGTCGACGCATTGGTCGAAACTCATGTCCAAGAAGAAATCGGAAATCATGCGAGCTTCAGCTTCCAAAACACAGCTGCAAACAAATATACCGAAGAAGCACGCGTAGCTCAGGAGGTGCGGGATCAACTCACCGGTTTCTGCATGTCAGAAAGATAAACCCTTAAGCCTCTTTCTTTTTTTTTCCCCTTTTTCTTGTTTTTTTTCTCCCCTCTCTTTTTTCTTGTTTTCTTTTCTCCCCTCTCATTTGTAATTCGTGTCAAATTAAGACACCGTTTGAGTTACATCGTTTAAATAGAATTCTGAGACAGCTTAATCACATACAATGAGCTCCATTTGATCAATTTCCAATCCTCATTTGGCAAATCTTTTAGCAATGATGACATGCCACAATGTTGCTTATGGAATGACTATTTATCGAAAGGAGAGCAGTACCAAATAAGAGGTGTACCTTTACATCCTGTGAAGGACGTTTTCTCTCAATTTGCCTTTATATGGAATGTGAAACATAGGATTCACACAAATGTACGCTACTGAACATATAATTTCTATTTAGCTTGTAAATTCAAGGTTTAGAAGTTATAAGGGGAACCTAGGACATTCTTTGGTGCACCATGAACGTAGATTCCTTCCTTATATCCTTGCATAGGAAGGGTACTCCTATCCTCCCTATATGCAGCTAGATGCAATTGCCTACACACATATTACCTTCCAACTCACAATCTCACCTTCCATCTCCACACGGTGCCCACACTCCACATGATGTCATCTTCCAACTCACATGAATTTCGGTCACAATATTTTGTACACACAAAGTAAACCTTGTAATGGGTCATCGCTCACATAATATGGTGTCAACCTTTTTGCTATAGTTGAGGCCATAAAGGATTGATTCCTTTCTCTCAAGATATGTTGTCAACGTGTTTGCTAAATTTCTATTTTGACTCTCACAGAAAGTGAATGTAGATCTTTGAGTATTCAAGTATTGGAAACAACATCCTCGGGAGATGTTGCAATACTACGACATGCTTCTTAGAAGATGGGTGTAACAAGTTATGTGTGTGTATGCAATCATGTATGTCAAATATTATTCATGCATACACACACATGGTCGTATATTCATTCATATTGCTGTGTGTGTGTGTATGTTGGGAATCTTATTGTTTTAGTCAAAGCTTCACCTCCATTTGCTTCTTCATTGTCTGTTGTCATTCTTGTTCTTCAAGCCAACAATCAAGAATGGAAATAGGTACATCTTGGTAGCTAGTGATTATTGTACAAAATAGGTTGAAGCAATAAGTCTTAAAAATAATAAGTAAATAAGTGTAGATAGGTTCTTATATCATAAATTAATCACCGTATTTGGTTGTTTGATGGAAGTAGATAGTGAAAGGGGAACTCACTTTCTTAATGAAGTATTTTTTTAGTTCTGAAGAACTAATATGGTAATGCATAAGAAATCTACAGCTTATCATTCTCAAGCTAATGGATAGCACGAAACTACTAACAAAACATTGATTAGAATTCTTAAAAAGGTTGTGCAACAAAATGAGAAAGATAAGGATCTGAGGTTGGATTCAACTTTGTGGTCTTTAGAAATAGCTTTCAAAGTTCCAACACGAATTACACTTTTAGGTTGGTGTATGGGTTTGAAGTAGTGGTACCAATGGATTTTGTAGTGACAAGTTTAAGAATAAGAGTTGAAAAGATGTCTCCAAGTTTGACTATTAAGCATAGGATAAGGTATTTCTTGCAATTAGATTGTATATGAATTCAATACATATGAAATAGCTTAGATATCCAAATTCTAAGATCTTAAACTCCTTCCCAAGTCCTTTGATGTCCTTGATGCCTTCTCTTGATCATGTAGATACACACATAAGTAGATACATGTGTCACCCTTGTCTGTTATGGGATCCAATTTCCCTCTTACTTGAGAAGGATTGTGAGCATAGGCTAAGCATCCAAAGATTGTACAATGCTCTAGACTAGGTCTTCGTCCATTCCACATTTCATATGGATTGGTTCCATATAGTGACTTAGATGGAAGTCTATTTATGAGATATGTGGCTATAGACACAGCCTCTACCCATAGGTAGTTTGGAAATCCCTTTTCATTGAGCATGGACCTTGCAGCTTCTGCAATAGCTCTGTTTCTCCTCTCTACTACACCATTGAGTTCGGGTGTATACCTTGTTGTCACTTCCGTTTTAATGCCTCTTTCATGCAAGAAGGCATCAAATTCAGAAGAGAAGTATTCTCCTCCACCATCTGATCTGAGTCTTTTCAAAGTCCTACCTGTTTGGTTTTCAACAAGAGCAATATACTTCTTAAAGCAATTAAACACTTCATCCTTGTGCTTCATGAAAAATAGAATGGTCCACCTGCTACAATCATCTATGAAAGACACATAATATCTTGAGCCTGATATAGATGGCTCCTTACTTGGACCCCACACATCCATGTGCACTAGATCCAAAGGATTATGATACATATATCCTTTCTTATTGAAAGGTTGTCTCTGAGCCTTGCCGATTTGACAAGCTTCACACTTATAAATCATGTGTTGCCTTGTGATATTAGGCAAACCAAGTACACTTTGGTCCCTGCAAATTTGTTTGAGTGTCCTCTCACCAATGTGAGCAAGCCTTTTGTGCTATATCTCCAACTCTATAAGAGTTTGAGATCCATAGCTAAACAAAGCTATGTTCTTTGTATCTTCCACTTCAAAGGTGAAGAGCCTTCCTGCCTTTTGTCCTTTGGCGATCCTTCGAAAGCCTTGCCTTGGGTCTTCAACATATGCTCCAAATCGGTTGAATCTAACCTGCAATCCTTTTTCAAGAATCTATCCAACACTTATTAAATTTTTGGTAATTGTAGGGACATACAAGACTTTGCTTAAGAGGTTCATATTCCCATTTGATGTCTTCACATTACCTATCTTCTCCACTGAGTGCTTTGCGTCATCTCCTGTCTGCACTTCATGCTTGTTATGAGGATCTTCCAAATCAGAAAGTAAAGCCACATTTCCTGCTACATGGTTTGAGCATCCCGAGTCAATGTAAAATATATGATCATCATCCTTACCCTTCCTCACTGATAGATTCATAATCAATAATGAATCTTCTTGACTTTGGTCCTCTGCATAGTTATTGTAGTCTCTTCTTCCTCTATGGCCACTTTGATAGTTGTTGTTGTAATTGTTGTTGTAGTAGTAGTTGTTGTTGTAGCCTCCATTGTATCTGCCTCTATTTGATCCATAGGCACCTCTATTGAATCCTCTTCCTCTTGAGTTCCTCGGGTTCCTGAAACATTCTTCAGTAGTATGATTAGATAAGCCACATATATTGCAAGGTTGAGATGATCCTCCATTGTATCTGCCTCTATTTGATCCATAGGCACCTCTATTGAGTCCTCTTCCTCTTGAGTTCCTTGGGTTCCTGAAACATTCTTCAGTAGTATGATTAGATAAGCCACATATATTGCAAGGTTGAGATGATTGGAATCTCGCCCTGCCTTGCTTTCCACCTCTGCCTCTTCCTCTAGCTCTTCCTCTACCTGCAAAGTTTACTTGTAAAAAGCTACCTTCATCTTCATTATTCCTATTGTTTGACTTGTCCTTGACCTTAGCTTTATCAGAATATAAGGCAGAAGTTTGATTACCTCTTCAGGACTCACCACCTTTGCTAATCTTTGCTTCATGAGTGAAGAGTTGGCCCATGAGTGTGTTGAGGTCGGGTACATGCATATCCATGTATAAATCCATGGCTGTTGTGAATGACTCCCACTTGTCGTCTACTTTGATTCCATTTATGATTTGTCTAATGATTTGCTCCTCTTCAATTACCTCTCCAATGCTTCCAAGTTGGTCGGAAATCTCCTTCATCTTTGTGACATAATCAGTCACACTTTGCTTCGGGCTTTTCTTCATTGTTGTGAACTCCATCCACAATTGGTTCTTCCTTGCTCGAGTGTTGGAAGAGAAGAAAGAAGCAAGTGCATTCCAGGTCTCTCTTGATGTCTTGCATCCCTTGACATGAGGTAAAAGAAAATCAGAGATTGAGTTTAGAATATAGGACCTTGCAAGTGCATCCTTCGAACACCAATTCGAAAGTCCTTCCACTTCTTCATGTGATGGTTGCCCTTTGTTCCTCATGGTTGGCATTGCTTCATCTCCAGATATGAATCCATATAGATTCCTCCCTTGAAGGTAAGCCTCCATCCTTAGAGAACATTCCGGGTAGTTGTTTCGATCCAATTTGTCAATTGTTGATGGAAATCCATCTCCCATGTTGCTTGACTATGCTCTGATACCACTGTGAAGAGAGATGGTGGATGCAGTCCAAAGATGAGTAGATGCTACTACAACCAGCTTCACACAAGCCAACTGAGACTTCAGAGTTGATTAGTAGACCCTTTGAGCTTCCTAAATCCACCAAAATATCAGCCAAGTACTTTGTAACAGCAGGTATTCCAAAAGTTTAAGTTAAGACAGACTAGTTGCAAAATGACTAGCTCCCAAAACTTGCTATTTTTGGACATACACCTGCTGGAAAAACTGAGTAGTGCTCTCAACTTGGTAGGAATTAGATAAATTCCTTTTGGGCATAGCAAATAGACTTATCAACCTTCGCAATCCAAGTTAAAACACTTCCAATGATGGAGTGAGCACTGAGAACAAGATTCATCAATTTCTGGAACATGCCCACCATTCTCTGGGCTCTGCAGAGATAGACCAGTGAGCAGTAAAATGTAGATAGCTCCAAAACTTCTGAAGGTATTGCTCTGAGTGAGTATAGCAGTGAACAAAACAGAGAAGTAGATAATGATAAACGTATAGATTCACATATGATTACAAACACATTGGCAATGAATATTTGCACAATGGGAGTAGAATGATAGAGCTATGGAGTAAGCTCTTCAATCTCTACAAAATAACATGAAGTGGTCATGTACAAGGCTTGCTAATCACCTCTTCCTTCCTGCTCTTTTTATAGCTATTCTTGGAGGGATTTTTGAATTCGAATTCGAATGGCTCCACCTAAAAGTGATCCCCAAAGTTAGGAGATTTTCCCTCAGCTCAAAAATTCATGGTTTTAGGTAATTAGGGACACAAATTTGCTTTTACATCATGGATGAGGTAAGCCATCCTTTTCCTTTTTTCTTTTTTCAATTAAGAGAGATAAAATGTACTCTTTTACAAGAGGGGTTCACATGACTACACATGTGACTTACAAATGAGGAAAATATCAAGCATATGAAGCATGTAGGCTTCGGTAAAATGCACCAACGAAAATCACTCCTTTGCATTCAAAGGAAGCTCGGATAGCAACAACAAGATAAAAAACATACACACACACATAAAAATATGAATGAATATATTGTTAAGTCTGTGTATGCAAGAAAGATATAGACACACACACACACATAACGCCAACAACAATCTTGTTAAGCAATAGTTATATTTTTATTCTCACTCTTCTCAAATATTTCCTTAAATATGATGAATTTTTATTGCATTTGGTGATCATTGTTATGCACATCCATGGGATTTGAATTTCTTTGAATTGGTGTATGCATATGAAATTGAAGGATGGCAAACAATCCATACTTGCTTCTAGATGATCCACATTTGCATCGGCTTCTTCACTATGAGTACTCTTTAGGATTTGCTTGTTGTTAGTGATTTTGAAAGTCACATGTGATTGATTCTTTCTTACTTATCTCCATATGGATTTTTCTTTTTATGAAGCATTTCTTCACTCAGTTGTTTTATCCTCATTTGAGGACATTCAAAGGTAGGACTTGTTTCCTATTCAGGGAGAGTGCTATTTTTATGATGCTCAAACCACAATTACTAACGAAACATGATGATGGACCATCTCCTTTTTCTTATTTTTGTCTGATAGTGCTATATTTCAACATGATGTTTATTTACATGGAAGCCATTTATCGATGTACTTGAATGGATTTAGTGTTCAAAACAAGAGGAGCAAGGAGGAGATGGAGGGAGAGAGAGGGAGAGAGAGAGAGAGTGATAAGAGGACATACGTGAACATACGCATGGGACCCTGAAGACCCACATAATTGTTGGAGAATTCCTCTCCTAATCGCAGCGGAAAGTGTAGAAGACCTTCTCAGGATCAAGACTCTTGTCAACAACAGAACCTTCAAATGAAAACTGGTACCAACTGAAATATCCAATGAACTTGAAACTCTAGTCACTCAAACTAGACACTTAGAGCTTTCAAATGAGATATCAAACACTGAATTTGGAGTAGATTTGAGTTGGCAACTATTTGATTCAAAACAGACTACCTGTCCACTCAGTTAGGCTAAAAACTAGACTTCACTAAAACTTGAATAACTCACAGAGCATATAGAATTTCATAAAACTGTTTTAGACAGAGGAAGTACTCAAGATAAGCTTTCCAATGAATGTTTAAACACTAAAATTGGATACATATATTGAAAGATATGACTCTTACAAGTAGACTACCCAAAAATGGGTGTGCGGCTATACATACTCTATGAGAGTAAACTGAACGAAATGACTCAAAACAATTGAAGTAGCTACAAGGGGGCTTCCATGCCTTCTTCCTCTATGCGTGAGTGTCCTCCCTTGCCTCTTTTATATCCAAGTGACCAAAAGCTCTCATGATGAGTTTGAGAGCTCTTCTCCATCATTTCTCCACTACTTTGGACAGCCACTCCTCTTACAGTTCAGTTTTTGGATTTGATTCTCTTTTGGTCTCCACTACTTGCTGAAGTAAATGCTTCTATTTTTCATTTTTGTATTTTTCTTCTACTTGAAGAAAATCCTTTTTGCAAAACTATATACGAGCTTACTTCTTTATTTTTAACACTCCCCCTCAAGCTCACATGTGAGCTTGCACCTTCAACCATATCCTACAAGTTGATTTCGTCCTTGAACCTCTTGAGCTTAGAAGCATCTAGGGACTTTGTAAGCATGTCTGCAACCTGGTCATTAGTTCCAATGAACTTTATATCCACATCCTTGCTCAAAACCTTTTCTCGAACATAATGATAATGCACTTCTATGTGCTTGCTTCGTGCATGAAACATTGGATTGTTTGTCAAGTGAATGCTTGACATGTTGTCACCATAAATTGGAATGGTCTCCACCTACACATCAAGATCAGCCAAGAGCTTCTTAATCCACATAGCTTCACAAGTTGCAAAGGCTAAACCTCTATATTCAGCTTCTATAGATGATAGTGCAACAGTAGGTTGCTTCTTTGAGCTCCATGTGATAGGTTTGCTACCTATCATGAACACATAACCTGAAGTGGATCTTTTGTCTTCCTTCGAACCAGCCCAATCAGCATCATTTAAGCCTTTTACCTGCAGTTCTTCATCATATCCATAAAACAGAGCATGATTGACTGTGTGCTTCACATATCTTAGCACTCGTTTGGCTGAATTTAAATGTTCACTTGTTGGAGCTTGCATAAATTGAGAAAGAACTCCAACAGTCATTTGAGGATAGCTTCACATTTGTGTCCATAGGTTGAGTGAGTGGTTTGCATTCACTCATTCCAAATCTGAA
Source organism: Ceratopteris richardii (assembly GCA_020310875.1). Classification (NCBI taxonomy): domain Eukaryota; kingdom Viridiplantae; phylum Streptophyta; class Polypodiopsida; order Polypodiales; family Pteridaceae; genus Ceratopteris; species Ceratopteris richardii. The sequence goes on along the minus strand of CM035419.1, from coordinate 29,089,835 downwards.
AAGAACATCTAATAGGTACTTTCTTTGCATTAAGTAAATGCCATCTTTCCCATAGACTATCTCAATGCCTAAAAAGTATTTCAGCTCACCAAGATTTGAAATTTTAAACTCCTTACCGAGTTTCATTTTGATCTCTTGTATTCGTGTAACATTACTTCCTATTATGATGAGATCATCAACGTATATGCAAATATATACTTGCTTGCCTTCTTCTTTCTTCATGTAGAGAGAGGGATCTGCATTACTTGGACTATACCCACACCTTGTGAGGTACTCGACCAATCTTTGATTCCAAGCATGTGGTGCTTGCTTCAGCCCATACAAAGCTTTCTTCAATCTACAAACAAAATTTGGATGCTTTTTGTCTTCAAATCCAATCGGTTGACTCATGTATACCTCTTCTTGAAGTTCACCATTCAGAAAAGCATTTTTTATGTCAAGTTGGTACAATGGCCATCTCCTTGCTGCACTCACTGCAATCAAGGTTCTAATTGTTCCCATCTTTGCAACCGGGCTGAAAGTTTCTTCATAATCGATGCCGTGAGTTTGCTTGAATCCTTTTGCTACTAGTCTAGCTTTATGCCTTGCTAGAGAACCATCAGCATTTCTCTTTATTTTAAACACCCATTTATTTGGAACAATCTTCATACCTTCAGCCTTTGGAACTAGCTCCCATGTGTGATTGTCCTTGAGAGCTTTCATCTCTTCTTGCATAGCTTCTTGCCATTCTTTTTGTGTACATGCTTCTTCATATGCATCCGATTCTTTGTCTTTGACCACCTGTGTCATATATGCAAAATGCTTTGCAATAAAACTATCATAGCTCAGCCTTTCAATTGGATACCTTGCTCTTGAAGACCTCCTTTCATTTCCTTTTGAGCATTGATTCTTCAACCTGCTCAACTTTACCTTCGTTGTGATCACCTCTTCATACTCTTCTTCACTTGCATTTGAATCACTATTTTAGGCAGCACTTTCAGGTTTAGATCTTTCATAAGCTGAGGTTGGTTATGAGGAATGACTCCTTAGCCTCCCCTTCCATGTTGAGCTTTCTCCAAGTGATGTACAAGCTTCTCGACCTGACATTTGAGTGCTTGTTTGCTGAAATTCTTCTTGGACAGCACCTCCATCATCTTCGCAATCTTCTTCAAGAATCTTCTCTTTCCCTTTGTCTCCAAACCATGGTCTTAGCTCATCAAATACCACATCTCGTGAGACTCGTAGCTCCTTTGTCACCTGATTGTAGCACCTATATCCCTGTTGCTCCCATGAATATCCAATAAAAATACATTTTTCGGACTCTGCCTCCATCTTTGTCCTTAGTTCTTGAGGGATGTGAACATAACACACACATCCAAAAACTTTGAGATGTGTAAGGTCAGGCTTCTTACCGGAATAAACCTCCTCGAGAGTTAGATTATGCACTCCAGCCGTTCTGCACTTGTTCATCAAATAAACGGCCGTACTAGTTGCTTCAGCCCAATAGTTTAGTGGCATCTTCATCTCGTTGAGCATGCATCTTGCAACTTCTGTGATATGTCGATTTTTCCTTTCAGCTATTCCATTTTGTTGAGGTGTGTACCTACATGTAAATTGTCTCTTGATGCCATTTTCATAAATAAAATCTAAAAATTCTTTGGAGAAATATTCTCCTCCTCCATCGGACCTCAAGGTCTTTATGTAGAGTCCTGTTTCCTTTTCTACCTGTGCTTTAAATCTCTTGAACATGGAGAACACATCTGATTTTTGTTTTATGCAAAACATCCATACTTTCCTTGAATGATCATCAATAAAAGTGACAAAATATCTATTACCAGCCATTGATGGTTGTTGTGATGGTCCCCATACATTCGTGTGTATCAAGTCGACGACATTCCTTGCCACATAGTTGCTCTTCTTGAATGGTTGTCGAGTTTGCTTTCCTAGTTGGCATGCTTCACAAAACTCATGTAGTCCAGCATCATTGAATCTTGGAAGACCTCTTACCACTTCATGGTTGCTCATATCCTTGAGCTTGGGAATGTTGATATGTCCAAACCTTTTGTGCCACAAATCGATTTCAGCAATCTTCTTGTTTGCAAACTGAATATACATCACCTTTCCATGTGGTTGTTGAATGTCCAAGGTGAACATCCTACCTTCTTTCCTTCCTTAAGCAATGACCTTGAATCCCTCTTTTGGATTCTTTATAAAGCAGCCTTTTTCATTGAAGATAACATGATATCCTTTCTCTACCATTTGTCTGAAATCAAATCCTTTGCAATAGTAGGAACATGAAGAACATCAGCCAATACCTTTCTATCTCCAAGCTTGATATCTCCAACATGCTCAATTGCGTGTTGAGTTTCATCGTCGGTCTCCACACATCCTTTTCCACTTGGAGCTTGTAGCTTTGTGAATAAATCTCCTTGGCATGTCATATGGTTGCTGCAACCTGAATCTATGAACCATTTTTGGTCATCACTTCTCGAGTTGTAGTCATGCTTCATGGCAAGCATGGTTTGCTTGTCTCCTTCACTTGATGTACTCGCATAATTATTTTGGCTTCTTTGGTTGCCTCCATTCAGCCTTCCATTCTTTTGCCAACAATCATTTGCATAATGTCCTAGTTTACCACAATGATAACATGTTATACCTTTATGAGGATTGTATGAACCTCGACCTCTTCCTCTATTTCTTCCTCGACCTCTTCCATGTGTGTTGTCATTTGAGTTGTCCTTGTTGTCCTCCGAGTTGTGTTGGCTGAAATTTGTGTTATTGTAGCTTCTTCCTCTTCCTCTCGAGCCTCCTCTTGAGTTCCTTCCTCTACCTCGTCCTGCATATAACATTTGACTATGGGCTGTCCTTACCTTTGTTGCCTTCTCCTTGTTGAGCAACCTCTTCAGCCACAAGATTTGGTATAATCTCATCGAATGTTGGTAGAGGATCTCTATAAAGTATGTTTGTGATGAGGGGCTTCCACTTTTCTTCACTTCTCAAGCCATTGAGGGCTGTGTGGACGATGTCTTCCTCTTCTATCTTGCATCCAACTGATGCTAGCTGATCTCGAAGCTCTTTGATCCTCAATGTATACTCACTAATGCTTTGGTTTGAGCTTTTCCTCATGTTGTTGAGCTCGTTCTTGAGTTGCATCCTTCGAGACCTTGTTGAGGTAGCATACACCTTCTCCAATGCTTCCCAAACTTCCTTGGCTGTTTCTAAGCTTTGCACATGACCAATCATAGTGTTAGAAATAACTTGTGAGATGAGGAACATCACCCTTCGATTCCTCTCTTCCCAATCAGCAAATTGTCTCCTTTGTGCCGGAGTAATGTTGGGATCTTCAATGTCCACCGGTTGTGGATCGTCTCCACTAACTAGACTCCATAAACCTTTACCTTTAAGGTAATTTATCATTCTATACCTCCAAGACTGAAAATTGTCTTTGTCTAACTTCTCAACTTGTTGTCCTAAATCAGCCATTGAAAACTTCCAAGATTGAAGTTTACCTCAAGTATGTTGTGGCGCTCTTTCTTGACTTCACGAAGCTCCCCCTTGATTTGTAGCTTCTCCTTTGCTTTAATTCAACTCCAATGCTTTGAATCTTCAAACTCCAATGCTCTGATACCAATTGTTGGAGAATTCCTCTCCTAATCGCAGCGGAAAGTGTAGAAGACCTTCTTAGGATCAAGACTCTTGCCAACAGCAGAACCTTCAAATGAAAACGGGTACCAACTGAAATATCCAATGAACTTGAAACTTTCGTCACTCAAACTAGACACCTAGAGCTTTCAGATGAGATATCAAACACTCAATTTGGAGTAGATTTGAGTTGGCAACTATTTGATTCAAAACAGACTACCTGCCCACTCAATTAGGCTTAAAACTGGACTTCACTAAAACTTGAATAACTCACAGAGCATAAAGAATTTCATAAAGCTGTTTTGTACAGAGGACGTACTCAAGATAAGCTTTCCAATGAATTTTTAAACACTAAAATTGGATACATATATTGAGAGATATGACTCTTACAAGTACACTACCCAAAAATGGGTGTGCGGCTGGACATACTCTATGAGAGTAAACTGAACGAAATGACTCAAAACAATTGAAGTAGCTACAAGGGGGCTTCCACGCCTTCTTCCTCTATGCTTGAGTGTCCTCCCTTGCCTCTTTTATAGTCAAGTGACCAAAAGCTCTCATGATGAGTTTGAGAGCTCTTCTCCATCATTTCTCCACTACTTTGGACAACCACTCCTCTTACAGTTCAGTTTTTGGATTTGATTCTCTTTTGAATGATTCTCTTTTGGTCTCCACTACTTGCTGGAGTAAATGCTTCTATTTATCATTTTTGTATTTTTCTTCTACTTGAAGAAAATCCTTTTTGCAAAAATATATACGAGCTTACTTCTTTATTTTTAACAATAATGATCTCCATTGAGGCAATGCTGTATAAATGATGTATATATAAGAACATAGGGGTAAAGTCACATAACCCTTACATTTCCAACAATCTCCCATTTAAGGTTCAATGTGACCATAAAAATATACAAAGAATGGTGTAGGACTCTATACTGACATATAGCAAGAGTTTGGATATCAACCCATATCGATCATTGTACTCAAACTGCCACGAACAAGGTGTATCCATGCACATCAAACTACTCTAGACTAATATTGATAAGAGTCAAACTCACATCTGACTAATGCAAGAACTAATGAAATTCTAGCAAAGCTCCCACGCACTCTATGGCCATGTCAATCATCTAACAATTGAAAACTTCAAGTGCAAGTGCTCCAATAACTACGCCAATATCTTGTTTCAAGTAGAACAACTCACACATAAGACGTGCTAATGCTCATGAAACCTACTCTATCTTGGATAACCTAAGCATATTAACCATTCTCATATCCAAGACACCATTGTCAAGACCAACATGTCATGACATATCTGTGTCAACATCTGCCATGAGCAAATCCAAGAATGATTGTATGATCACAGACTCATCAACATATAAATCAGTCATCCTTTCAACCAAGGTTGTGTGTAGTTGTGCGCCCTGAGAGCTAGTATGCTCTGGCATACACTATGTATCATAAGAGCTAGCCTTCTCTAGCACACTAAGTGTATCTTCATGGTGCACATGAGCTTACTGCACAACATCAACACCAAGGTCAAATTCATGATCAAACTCTAACTGAGCATTATCACAATGCTCTAAATGACTATCCACATCCAGCTCTTAATCATCTAGTGGATCATTCAAAGTGTGCTCCATAAGAGCATCCACATGATCAATAAAATCATGAACGTCAACAGACCTAGGAAGAAAAAATGAGACATGATGGGTCTCACATGGCACATAAGGCTAAACTCCCACTAAGATGAGACTATCTCTCACATGGAGCAGCTGTAGTGGACACCAATGCCCAATCCTAGCATCTTTGACAAGAATAAGCTATCCCAATTGCAATTGAAAATGATGCTCACCAAGGAATGCATAACATCGGCTCTCCTATAATTGGCTAACTGAAATCAAGCTCGTAGGGAATGAAGGAAAAAAGCATCCATCTCTAAGTATAAGTGATGCTCCACTAGGTTGTATAAGGAGTACAACTCCTCCAACCTTAATGTCATCTTTCGTACCACTAGGCATGTGCACACATCCACGAATCTCACTTGAGAATCGTCAAAACCACTCGTGATGTGGAGTAACATGACAACCGGCCAATGCATTAAGCAACCAAGCCATATGTGTGATATCGAATGAACAAGAAGAGTCCTTAGATGAACCATAGGAGAAATTGATATCACCATTAGTGGCATAATCAATTGCAAAAGACTCTCATAGAACCCCTACTTAATTTGTGTCATCTGTATATCTCTGATGTTGTCATTGCATGTGCCTAAAGCAGTGTCATCGAGTATGGCCCTCACAACCACAATGCCAACATCGAAGCTATCGATGGGATCTACATCTCACATCACTCAATGGACTCATATACATATCATGAAGTCTCTGCCATAATGCACTACTCATCTCCTTATACATACCAAACTCATACATAGAACCCACAATAGGTAACCGAATAGTGGAGCTTGCCAATGCATCCATATCCATCCATATGTGGTCGGGCATGTCATGAGGTCTCTGTGCATCTCTATGCATATACATGTGTAAGCCTGCACAAACCAATGTATGCCACCTCTGAGCTTTCCATCTTAGAAATTCAGTGCCATTGAACCAAGAAAACACCATGTTGGCAATCCATGAGACTATATATATATATATATATATATATATATATATATATATATATATATATATATATATATATATATATATATATATATATATATATATATATATAACAAGAGACTAGAAACAATACCCTATCACCAATACGATCACACTTGCATATCCATATGCATAAATCACATAAGACATGTCTCACTAGATGTAGAGGAGGTACTGGGGTATCTACTTTTAAAAGGAGCATGCACCAAGCACTCCAGTACTTCGCCTACTCAAGGGAGGTTCTCCTTAGGGAAATGTACCCTTTAACACTT
>CM035419.1:29073285-29078285 GCA_020310875.1 Ceratopteris richardii | reverse complement strand
CAGATATGACTATAAAATTTACGCCAAGAAGGTAATAGCGAAACTTCTGAAGAGCAAATACAATGAACAAACCTTCCCTTTCTGTCGTACTGTAGTTCCTTTCTACCTTGGTGAGTAGTCTGCTAGCATAGGAGATGGCTCTATCAACCTTGTGTGATGATGGTTGAGCTAGAACTGCACCAACAACATGAAGACTAGCACATGTATGCACATGAAACTCCAATGACCAGTTAGGAATTAACACTTAAAAGTGGAGCAGTACATAACCTCAATTTAAGTTCACAAAATGCTTTCTCAGCTTCAGCACTCCATGAGAAGGGAACCTTTTTACTAGTAAGCCTTGATAAGGGCTTAGCTATTTCTGAATACATTCGTATAAATCTTCTATGATATCCTGCATGGCCCAAAAAACTTTTCACTTCCTTTGGGCTTTGTGGAATATGCATAGAAAGAATAGCAGTAACCTTTGCAGGGTCAACCGTTATCCCTTCAGCAGATACTATGTGACCAAGAAGAGTGCCCTTGGTGACCAAACAATGACATTTAGCAGGATTTAATTTCAAACCTGTTTTGAGACATTGCTCAAAGATTTCTTTTAGATTCCCCAAATGATCATGGAAGTCTTGAACTGCTACTCTTCTATTCTGTGCCTGAAAATACTGAAAAGTCATCCATGAAAATGCTTAGAAAGGTTGTCAACCATTTGCCCAATATTAGATACATTGTTCTATTAAATGAAGCTGGTGCTTTCTTCAAACCAAAAGCCATGCGGGTATAGACATAAGTGCCCCATGGAGTTATAAAGGTTGTGTTGTCCCTATCGTGAGGATGGATCACTATCTCATTGTAGCCACTAAACCCATCTAGGAAGCTATATAAAGTGTGACCAGCTACTTCCTCAAGTACTTGCTCTAAGAAGGGCTGAGGAAATCCATCTTGAATAGTCACTTTATTCAAGGCTCGAAAATCAATGTAGACTCTTATTTTTCCACTATTTTTCTTGGGTACAATAACCATAGAAGAAAGCCACCTAGAATGTTCTACTGGAACAATTATACCTGCTTCTTCTAGTTTTTTAATTTCCAACTTTACCACCTCTGCATACTTTGGAGTGAGTCGATACAGCCTACTTCTTGCATGCGCGGCTCCCTCAACTAAGGGTATTCAATGTAATCCAAGCTCCTCTCGTATCCATGTTAGATCTTTCTAGGACCATGCGAAAACATTTTTCTAAGCAAAAAGTAAAGAAGTTACCTTCTTTAGTAAAGGGGGATAATGCCATAGCCAAGAGGCGAAGTGGACTACTTGAGGGTTCTCTTCATGACCTAGATTTACTTGTTGAACCAGTGTTTCAGGACTAGTCTTGTTTGAGAAATCATCTCCACTGTATGCGGGAGTGGACTTTAGCTTATATTCTGCAATATGTTCTCTGGTCCATCCTTGAGGTATATCTGAAAAAGGAAGATCTTCTCTACACTCAGGCTCATAACTTTCCATCCCGGATACTTCTATATTTGTTGCCTCTTCAAAGTTTGTATTCTCCTGCAAACTCTCATTCTCCAACTTCTTATGAACTTCATGGCCTTTTCCTGCAACTTCTTTATCGACAACTTCTTCCTCTATTTCATTGATTTCCTTGAGTCAAAATCTTCTTCCAAATGTAGTTGCAGTTGGCTATTGGTGCTTGTTGAAATCCATAGTTTGTTTTTCCCCCAATCTTGCAAAGCTTTTGCTTTCCTCAGCCAAGGTCTCCCCAGGAGTAAAGGGTAAGAAGTCTCCTGTGGAAGTGCAATAACAACAAAATCTAAAACAAAGTGGCAACCCTGTACTATCATCAGTACCTTTTCAATAATGCCAAGAGGTGCAACCCAATGTTGATCTTCTAGTGTAACTGTGAATGGTGCCACCTTAGTGGGGTTCAAATTCAGTTTCCTCATTCTGAAATCTGGCATCAAATTGATAACAGAGCCTCCATCTATGATCACACCTGTGAGAGCTTCATCCTTTATACAACAGATAACCTTGAGCTTTGGTAGTCTACCAGGGGTGTAGGGGGAAAGTCAACCATGAAACCATCTATAATGGGTGACTGGATCAAGTGAGCAGAGTGTATAATCTTCAATAAGTCACTTCTTATTTTTGAATCCATCCTTATAAGTTCGTACAGACTAACCTTGTGATGAATACCTTTCAAGATCTGTTCAATGTTTACCTCATGAGTGTCTTCTTGCAGACTTGTTGGTTGGTCCCTTAGAGAAGTAGCCATCCTTTCATAAGCTCCTTCAATTTTTGCTTGGCCCTTCCACCCATCCTTCTTTCCCTCCTCTTTATCCTGGAATCCTTGTTGTTCCTCTCTACATATTGCTGCTGCTTGTCTGGATCTAGTCATCATGGGCATTGCAGAGGATGAAACAACATAAGACTGAGTGGTTATACCTTCTTCTTGTGGAGAGACTACAATCATGTGAATTGGAGCAGCACGGCTTCTTGGGCAGTCTTTGGTATAGTGATCCTTGGCCTCTGGACAATGTTGACAAGGAGGTGCATCTTCTAGAAGGGAACACCTATTTTGCATATGGTCATACTCACCACAGCGATAACACATTAATGGCCTATTATATCTAGGCTTTGGCGTACGATTTTCCTCTCTATTAGGTGCATTTGAAATACTAGCATAATATGAATCCAGAGCTTGAGGGTTACCTCGTTGCTGTGTACCCTTGAGGTAGTAACAGTCTCTAGCTTCATGAACATCCTTTCCACAAAATTGATAGCTTACCTAGCATTGGAATGTCGATTGTTGTTACATATTGTGCACCGAGTCTGCCTTCTTATATCTTGAGTGGTCCGCAAATCTTCTAACGCATGAGGAAGTTGGGCTACTTCATCATCAGTGCGATGCAGTGGTGGCAAGGCCTTCTCTTCTTGTTGATTTTGTTGCATTCTCAATGCCTCCAGTTCCTTCCTCAGTTGCCCAATAGGGTCTAGTTGTGTATCCCCTTCAAAATGCTGCCTAGCTTCTTCAATGCGTTATGCTACTGCAACAAAATCATTGAGGGTTGCATCCAATCTAAGAGACTCACGTAACTTCTGTTGAGATGACATGGGCAAAGCTTTTTCTATCCATTTTTTAACCAAGAAATCACCTAGAGCATGTGGAAGACATGCAACAAGTGCTTTTGTCTTAGTGTGAAGTTCATGGAAGGATTCACATGATCTTAGCCTTAGATTCTCGAGCTGGACTAGAGATCTTTTTGAGGAGTCGCTAGGTCAAAATGTCTGTGAGAATGCCATCTTCAGAGCCTCCCATGTAGCAAAATGGCCATCTGCATCTTGATTGTACCATTTGGTAGCAAGGCCTTCAAATGTGGATGGGAAGAGTACCAGCATTGCATCCTCTCTATTTTGTAGACCTCGTCCACGGCATAAGGAGATGAACCTCCTCACATGATCATCAGCATCCTCATAAGCTTGTCCCTTGAAGCTAGGGAACTTGAAAATTGAGTCTGGAGAGTAAATGAGAGAGATCCTCTATTTGCACTAGTGTTTCTTCTAACGTATCTAAGGAGAAATCTAATGTTCTCCTATGCTTCTCCTTTGACAGTTGTGTCACACACAAATCAATAGATAAATTCAAGGAGGGTAGAGGGGAGCTAGGTTCACGAGTCGAAGATATATCTGACTTGTTAAGGCTCCTTTGTACACAAAGAGGCTCCTTATTTGCATGTGTATGGGTCATGTACCTACTTGCAAATGCAATAGGGCAAAAATATTGAAAAAAAGGGACTATTTACTATCCTTAGGGCCTCTCACAAAAATGCAAGTGTCCCACCCGGTGTGCCAAACTGTAGAGGAGGTACTGGGGCTCCTTATTTTGATCAAATGATTACAATATAGGCAAAAGAAATACTCTAAAGTTGATGCTCTAGGCTAGCATGCCACTCCAGAACTAAATAATATCGATACAAGAGATTCGTCCAATCCATACAATGGACAAAACTAGATGCACACTAGCAGTGATCAATACAAAGTATGAAGACTTGCTCTAAGGGAAAGAGCATGAAAATACCACTGAATCACACTCAATGACCAAGCCAGGCCCATCTCTTCACACTATAGTGCTATTAGCCCTCCATTGGGAAGCCCAGGCTCTGTATCCGCACCAGAGAGTGACTTCCTACATTAGGCTTGTAACCACAGAGTGCAAAGAGAGGACCCCTGTACGTATATAAGTATATATGTATATCCCAAATGAACACAAGTCCATTGCTTTTATATGCTCAAATAGGCCAAGAGAGCCTTGCCGATTCCTCACGTCTACTGATCATGCGCCGATTGATTGCCCAAAATTGGAGGGGTAGATCAAATATGCCACCAATCTTGAATTGGATGCTCAAAAATAGGCAGTCGTCATGAATGGCTGGTGGCAACAGTCATTGCTCCACTTTCACTTTTACCCCTTACAATTTTACAATTTACTTTTGCATGCAAGCTGACATCCTCATTTTGTGCTGCACGTGATATTCGAATGACGGGTGGGGGTAGGAACAACAATAGTAGAAGGTCCATTCTTTGTTCCATTTACTTCTTCATCTTTCATAGACTCCTGTAGCAATGGTGGAAGTTCGCCATGCTCCACGCCCACTGCCTCTTGAGAGCTCAAGTCATCTCCTCCAATATGCAAGAGTCGAGTATCTCGAGGCCAAGGAAGAGACCCATTGTTGTGCATGCTCTTAATCTTTGTAAACTTTGTGCCAGAGATTAAATGCAACATCCTTCATAAAATGGGCATTTTTTTTTATTATTGTGACATCCAAAAGATCGTTCAGGCTTGATATCCCCATGTACAACATTCTTCTTCACAAGGGCCTCAACTATATCCCGAAAATAAAGTTGTGCAGTAGCTTGTCCTATTCCTCCAGGTGGCCCAGATTCTCTGAAAATCCCTCCTCCCTCCACATACTCAAGCACCATATAAAAATGGTCACTGTCTAGATCAT
>CM035419.1:29058285-29068285 GCA_020310875.1 Ceratopteris richardii | reverse complement strand
TGAACTCTTCTCTCATCTGATCTTTGATCTTCTTCATACCATCTGCATCATTTCCTATCAATATAATATCATCTACATGTACACATAGGTAGATGATCTCAAAATTACTCTTTTTGATAAGGAGTGAAGGATCTGCCTTGGTTGGTTGAAATCCTTTGTCCTCCAAGAATGAAACAAGCCTGAAATTCCAAGCTCTTGGAGCTTGCTTGAGACCATACAATGCTTTGTTAAGTTTACACACATAATCAGGATAAACTTGATTCTCAAAACCAGGTGGTTGTGCCATATATACCTCTTCTGTTATCCAACCATTCAAGAATTCATTCTTTACATCTAGTTGAAGTATCTTCCAATTCTTGGAAGAGGCAATACTAAGCAAAACCCTAATAGTAGGCATCTTTGCCACAGGAGAGAAGGTCTCCTCATAATCAATTCCCTGAGTTTGTGCAAAACCTTTTGCTACAAGCCTTGCCTTATACCTGTTAATGGAACCATCAGAATTCTTCTTGAGTTTATAGACCCATCTTGAGTCTATTACCTTCATGGATGAAGTCTTGGGCACCAAATCCCAAGTGTTGTTTTCCTCAAGTGCTTCAATCTCTTCCTTCATTGCATGTTTCCATTCTGATTTTGCTTTGGCCTCTTCACTTTTGTGCCATACTTGCAATTCTGTGAGTGTCTGACTACCATAATTCAAGAGAGCAATATTTCTAGTGTCTTGTAATTCAAATGTGAACAATCTACCTGTCTTTTCACCTTTTGCAATTCTTCTGAATCCTTGACTTGGATCTTCAACAAAAGCTCCTGCATTTGTGAACCTGACTTGCAAACCTTTTTGTACTATCTGCCCAACACTTATCAAATTCTTTGTAATGGTAGGGACATAGAGTACCTTACTGAGTAGGTTGATGTTTCCATGAGGTGCTTTGACATTGCCTATTTTCTCCACAGGATGTTTTGTGTCATCTCCTATTTGTACCTCATGCTTATTCCTTGGATCTTCTAAATCTGATAGGAGTGCCACATTTCCTGCCACATGATTTGAACAACCTGAATCTATGTAGAAAACATGCTCATCAGATTTACCTTGTGGCATAGCCATGTTCATGATCAATAATGAATCCTCTTTGTTTCAGTCTTCTGTATAGTTATTGAAGTCTCTCCTTCCTTTGTAGCCTCCTTGATAGTTTGAATGATTGTAGTTGTTGTAGTTGCCATGATAATTGTTGAACCTTCCTCTTGAGTAGCCATAACTTCCTCTATTGTATCCTCTACCTCTTTGATTCCTGGACTTCCTAAAGCAATTTTCAGTTGTATGATTAGTTAATCCACAAATAGAACATGGGTTGGAGTCTTGGGATCTCCCCCTGCCTTGTCTACGTCCTCCTCCTCTACCTCTGCCATGTCTTCCTCTACCTGCATAGTTAGCTTGATATGTACTTGCTTCATCATCCACTTTCTTTGCCTTTCCTTTGTTATCTTTGGACTTGCTTTTATCAGTGTATAAAGTTGAAGATTGATTACCTTTAGATCTTTCTCCATTTTTGATAAGCTTTTCCTCTTGGGTAAGTAGTTGTCCAATGAGTGTATTGAAATTAGGTACATTCATGTCCATGTACAAATCCATAGCTGTGGTGAATGCTTCCCACTTGTCATCTGCCTTCAAGCCATTGATGACCTGCCTTACAACTTTCTCTTCATCTATTACCTCTCCAATGCTTCCCAACTGATCTACTATGTCCTTGAGCTTTGTGACAAAATTAGTCACATTTTGTTTTGGAGCCTTCTTGAGAGTTGTGAAATCCAGCCCTAGTTGATGCTTCCTAGCTTTGGTACTTGAAGAGAAGGCATCCCACACTTCCTGAGATTTTTTACAACTTCTAATGTGAGGCAACAAAAAATCTGAGATAGAGTTGAGGAGATAACACCTTGCAAGTGCATCCTTGGAGCACCATGTGCTCAATCTTTCTTGTTCTTCTTGTGTTGGTTGACTTTTGTTCCTGAAACTTGGCATGACTTCATCTCCAGCCACATAAACATATAAACTTCTACCTTGGAGATAAGCTTCCATTCTTAATGACCAAGCTTAGTAATTACCTCTATCCAATTTGTCAATTGATGAAGGAAATCCATCTGCCATGTTGTCCAACCTTGCTCTGATACCACTGTGAAGAGATGGATAGGTATGTGTTTGAAGATGAAGAGGTGTTGCAAAATCCTTGATCTACACCAGCCAAATGAACTCCAGGAGTATATGGTGGGCCCTTTTAGCTTGCCAATGGATGTATTAGACACCCTATGTACCTTGAAAGATCACTCTCAAAAAGATAGATCAAATTAGATAAGTTGGAGTTAGCTCAGAGGTGAAGAACTTGCTATTTTGGTTTATACACATGTCCAGTGTTTTGCATAATTCTCTAAGCAAAGCAGCAAATAGGTTAATTCCTCTTGGGGAAGATTAGTTAACTTAAAGAGCTAACTTTCAAGAGTAATCTCATCAAAAATAATGAACCACACACTAAGAATGATGTTTAGCAAGTGATGACATCATCCTGATTTTCATAGGCTGCTACAGTAATGAGACCAGTGAGCCAAAAAATGAACATAACTGACGATTTAAGAATCCAACGATTATGGAAATGTTTATGCTTATACTAGACAAGAAGTTGAATCTAATAAGCCTTAATTGAGTGAATTTGGATGAGTAACCACTGAGAAATGGCTTTGACAACATGAGTACAAAAGTTGGGTACCTGATAGAGAAGTGAAAATGAACAGATACTCTTGACTTCGACTCAACATAACTGAAGATTGAAACACCGAAATGAAATGAAAATTGTTGAGCATACAGCAGACTTATAGAGCTAACTTTACCAAGTTAAATCACTGAAAATGATGCACCAAGCTCAGAGAAACCATCTCTGCAATCTGCCTGAGAAAACTGAGAGTAATGGTAGTGAGTAGTACACTTCACAAGAGCATGGAAATATGAACCCAAATGATCATGAAAATGAAAGTATATTGCTTGTACAATACAATGGACTTACTGATACATATGCGTGCCTTGTAATCACACCTTGATATGGCATAAAGCTCAGCTCTTAGAGATCTTCACATAGGTCTCTCTAACCACGACTAAAACTGCCATCTATTTATAGTTGAGTTTGGAAGGCTAACTTCCCTCAATCACTCTCCAATCAATTAGTGATTGATTTGATTCTCTACCACAAATCACGAAGTTGTGGCTCCTCTTTCCCTTTTTGATCAAGTGGATGCAACCACTTAAGATTCTTTCACTTTTACATTAAGTAAAGTCTTCAAAAGTTACAAGAGGTAGTTCACAAGTGAACTTTGCATAGTCTTCATTTTAAAGCTTCTTCTAAGACTTTGTGGGACTCAAGCTAATACTTAGGCTTGTCATAGACTTGCTCCAACAAGAGAGAGAGAGATAGAGACAGAGAGAGAGAGAGAGAGGGAGTGCAATGTGCAGGTGGCTAATTGTGGACAACAAATGCATCCTCTCTCTGTCATAGAGCAAGTCGAACCATCTGTAGCCCGACATCCATACATCCAAAAGCACGGAGCATACGGGTGCCACTTGAGAGAGAGAGAGAGAGAGAGAGAGAGAGAGAGAGAGAGAGCGAGAGAAAAGAAGAATGCCGTGATACACTAGAGAAGAAACCATGTGAACCACCTGTCACATAACCATGCATCTAGCATGCACATAAAACCATTAGCATAAGCCTACTCACCAAGTCTCCAAACCGATCAAGTAGATGTGAAAGAATCTAAACTCAGAAATCAAACAAGACAACCAATAGAAAAAGAAGAATGAGTAACTTGTCATCGCCTATCACAGATCCAATCAAAGATAATGGAACATACACATGCCAAACCTGATGGCAATACATGCCAATACAGTGGTGATACACCTCCCACTCAAGAATGAATCTTGCAAGATGGTCCTACCTATCATGAACAATCTGTGGTCAAGTCCAAGTTAATGGAGATAAGAAATGGTCCAAATCTATCTCACAATCATAAAGGATCTACTAGACCATCTATCTAGCATAAAAACTAATAAAAATTTGGCATCATTTCCTATTTAAAATGGACTCTAGAAACAAAATAACCATGTAGCAATCACCATCCAAATATGCCAAGCATCACACTAGAAAATAGCTATCAAATCAATGATCATATTCTAATAGAATAGCCAATCAAGGTGACAGGAAGATGTGCAATGGAGGCTCCAATATAGATCATGTACTTGCATAAAAAAAAAATAAAAGCACTAGCCAAGATCCAAAATCAACTCTCATAAAATTAAGTGCAACCGGAAATTAAATCCATAACTAAGTCACATAAGCAAGATATAGAACACAATGCTACTATACATCCATTGATAATACCATGATGAAACTCATGACGACATAAACCTCAAAAAGGTATACCACAATGTCATCTCACATGCCAAATATGTGAGAACATCATATTCTACTCTCATATGGAGGAGCTACCATAGACATCATACATGGATAATGCCTTCATGATCTAAAAGTAAGAGCTCCCACACCAAAACGTCTCTCTCAAAGAAGTTCTAAAGCAAAATGAACCTCCAAAATCAATTAGGGTTCTTATGGTGAAAATATGCATCTTGGTTTTTTGCTATTTTGGGGATAATAACCTTTGAGTTTCAACTTTAACTCTTCAACAAACTTCAAGAGATTTTTTTTACTATGTAATGATATATAGAACACCTCAATCAAAGGTGTGCAGCTCAAGATATACACAAAAAAAAAATCTACTATCAATTTCACCTTCACCTGTAGCATTGTTTCTCTGTATTCTGCAATTTGGGCAACCAAACACTAAGAATCTCAAGTTATATTCTTCTACAAATTTGTAGGACTCTTTTCTGAGCTACACTGAGAAACATGAATCACTTCAATTTGACCTGTGAAACTCACATTATAGCAAAAAAACTAACCTGCTATCCAAGTGATTATAGATTCATCTTCTACATCAGTCTGCATTTTTTTGAATTTTCAATGATTAAGAAATCTGAACTAAATATTTTGCCCTTCTATCTAATTTTAACTCTCTATCCTAGGTACACACAAAACTTAAAAACACACCAATCAGAGCTTCCTAGCTCTCTTTTTGAACAAAATAATGAGCACCTATTGAGAGGTGCCGACCTACCCATTCACCTCTTGTGACCTACGCATCCATTGAAGCTTCTTGCACACTAGCCTTCAACAAGCACTGATACCAATGAAGCACTCTGGTGTGTAGAACAAGAGGAGCAAGGAGGACATGGAGCGAGAGAGAGAGAGAGAGAGAGAGAGAGAGAGAGAGAGAGAGAGAGAGAGAGAGAGAGAGAGAAAAGAGTAGATATGTGCACATATGCGTGGGAGCCTCAAAACCCGCATAATGATCTTCGTTGAGGCAATGCTCTATAGATGATGCATATATAAGAACATAGGGGTAAGGTCACATGACCCTTATATCCTCAACAATACTTTATGTTTTCTCATTGCAACTATGGATTTGATGGGATGTGTGGACTAGCTCATCAGAAATGCAATGAGGTGATTGTCACGAGTTGCTTATAATGAGTGATTTTTCAAACAATGCCATCTTTTCTACATTCACATTATGAGTTAACTTCCGTTCATGGAACTTGATGTTTTGTATGCATGGTGTTTTACATAGAGATACACCTCTCCACTCTTGCTCTTCTAGAATGAATGAACTTTCTTTTATATAATCTAAAAAGTGCATATTTATAGGTTATCAAAGGGGGAAAGGACTATGTACATTATAGACTTGAAACCTATCACGAACACAAATGAAATTATCATGGACCTTAGATTTCCCATGACTTTGTATATCTCATGATTAGTTTAGAATTTGCAAAACCTAATGCTACCATTGCATCCAAAATGTGCTAAAACCCTAGGATTGATTGTCTACTTGCATGTATCTGATATGTAGAGGTCCTATTTTAGATTGCTCATATCACCCACAAAATCATCAATTCATAACAACTATGCAAGGAGGTCTTGGCCACATATATCCTCATAATTTCCAAAATATCATGCGAGCACTAGATTGTGCCCTCTAATAGAATTGGAACAAGATTTTGGAAATATGCTTTTGATTATAGGATCATCCACACAAGAGACCAAAGGCAGAAGAAAGGTAACAATAGCAATGCATGCAAGATGAGATATTTTTCTTAAAGAAAAAACCTTGGTTGCCTAGACTACTAGTATAACTAAGGAAGTTAAGAATGACGAAGAGGAGTTTTTGAAAGCTAATTGGACAATTGTTCCAGTATTTGAGGTAGATGTGGAAAGTATATTGTAGCATGAGAGAGTACCAATGAAAGAGAAATATGAGATACTTCCAAGACAAGAAATGAAGGGTATAGAAGATATTTGACAAGGAGCATAAATTCTTACTAAGGAAAGATGGGATCAACAGGAAAGGGATGCTAAAGATATGGTGGAAAATATGTATGAAAAGAGGTATGGAATGTGTAATATGGTAAAAGAGGTTGATCTAAAGGAACTCAATTTGGATATAGAGGCTGGCCCAAAGATGGTTAAAGTAAGTATGCAAGTGGAAGGAAACTTTTTGGAAGATCTAGTTAGGATATTAAAAGAGTGCATTCATGTCTTTGCCTCAGAATTTTCTCAATTGAAGGGTATAACTCAAAAGTTACATCAGCACTCGATTAAATTAAAAATCGATATAGCCCCAATAGTGCAGCAAAGATAGAGGCCGAATACAAATTTTGCAAAGAAAATAAATGAGGAATAGATAAATAATTGGCAGTGGGCTTTATTAAACCTCTAAATCAACTAATATGGGTGTCATCAATAATTATGGTACCGAAAAAGAATGGCAAGTTGAGAATATGTGTGAAATACAAGAAAGTTAATGCAACAACAATAAAAAATCCTTTTCCTATGTCATTTTATGATGCAGTGCTAGATGTAGTAGCTAGGCATGAATTGTATAGTTTTCTTGATGGTTTTTTGAGATTCAATCTCCTGAGGAGGATCAACACAAAACTACCTTTTTTCACAGAGTTTGGTGCATATCTTTCCATAGTTATGCAATTTGGCCTAAAGAATGGGCAACCTTTGTTTAATTACATGGAACATAAGGTGTTTGGGCCTTATCTATAAGATTTAATGAGAGTTTTTTGTTCATGGTTTTACTATTGTTTGTAAGAACGACCTGTGGTCAAAGGATGGTATAGGCCAATATATTACGCAAGTAGAGTATTGTCTTCAGCATAAAAAAATTATGCTTTTATAGAAAGAGAGGCTTTGGGGATGGTGTATGCTCTCAATAAGTTTGGTCATTACTTATTGGGAAATAAGTTTTTGTTTCATGTGGATCACCAAGCATTGGTAAATCTCATTAACAAGCATGTTAGCAAGATGCATGCTTTTGCTTAAGGAATTTGACTTTGTTGTTGTCCAGACTCTAGGGATAGAGCATGCTATAGCATATTAATTTTAGCATATTAAAAATAGGTGAAACACCAATTGTGGTGGATGATGAATTACCTGATGCTCCATTATTCAATACTTAGGTTACTAATTCAGAGTCATGGTATGATCAATTGTTAGCTTTGGAACTGATGAGGTTATGCCAAAAATTTTTAGCTCAGACCAAACGATAAAATTTGCCTTAAAGAGTAGAACACATTAAGTAATTGTTGGGCACTCTATAAGAAAAGCATTGATCAAGTAATCAGACAATGTGTACCTGATTTTGAACAAAAGGTAGTATTATAAGAGGCTCATTCTGGCTAAACAATAGGACATATTTCAAGAGGTATAACAGGGCAAATGGTTTTGCAAGGGGGAGCATGGTGGCCCACAACATTGAAGGATGCTCCTAAGTTTGCAAAAAGATGGGTTATTTGTATGAAACGTGGTCAACTGGAAAATGCAAATAGAACTTCTGATCATCCTGTTTTACCTCTTGCAGCTTTCAGAAATTGGGTAAGGATCTTGTAGGACCCATCAAGCCAACAATTAAGAGTGGAAATAGTTATAGCTTGGTAGCTATTGATTATTGTACAAAATGTCTTGAAGTTGTTACTCTTAAAGATAATAAGGCAATAAGTGTAGATATGTTCTTATATCATAAATTCATGACAATATTTGGTTGTCCGGTGGAATTAGTTAGTGATAGGGGAACTCACTTTTTGAATGAAGTAATTTTTTAGTTAACAAGAACTCCTATGATTATGGATACAAAATCTAGAGCTTTTCATTCTCAAGCTAATGGATAGGAGTAAAGTACTAACAAAACATTGATTGCAATTCTTAAAACGATTGTGCAACAAAATCCAAAAGATAAGGATCTAAAGTTGAATTCAACTTTGTCGTCTTTCAAAACAGCTTTCAAACTAATAACACGAATGAAACTTTAAAGTTGGTGTATAGGTTTGAAGTACTGGTACCAATGGATTTCATAGTGCCAAGTTTAAGAATAAGAGCTAAAATGATGTCCCCAAGTTTGTGACTTAAACATAGGAGAGGGTGTTTCTTGCAATTAGAGTGTACATGACTTTAATAGCTATGAAATAGCTTAGATATACAAATTCTAAGATCTTAAACTTTTTCCCAAGTTCTTTGATGTCATTGATGCCTTCTTACTGATCATGTAGATACACACATAAGTAGATAGATGTGTCACCTTGTCTCTTGTTGAACAACGATGGATTTTCTTTGCTTTAATTGTATCCACAAGTGATCAAAGAGTCTACAAGTCTCTAATTCCATGCGATTGGGCCTTATTTCAGACCATATAATGCTTTCTTTAAGGAGAAAACATATAACATTTTCTTAGTTTATCTTCAAACCCTAATGTTAGGCCCATGCCCACTTCATCCTCTAGCTCTCTATTCAAGAAAGCATTTTTCACATCATGTTGATACATCCTCCAATGCTTGTTTTCTACAATAGCAATGATGGTTTTGATAGTAGCTAGCTTAGCCACAAGGCTAAATGTCTATTCATTGTTTTCTCCATATTTCTAAGCAAATCCTTTGGCTATAGGCCTAGCTTTATATCAAAAAATACTATCATCTGAATGCATATTTAACTTATGAACCCACTAAATTCCAATTTACATACCTATCCTTCTTCCTAGGCACAAATTTCCGAGTGTGATTATTGCCGAAAGCTTTGATCTCCTCTTGCATAGACTTTGACATTCTGTGCATGTATTATCTTCTTTGAAGCATGTGGGTCCTTGAACAACATTTCTCATATATGCATATTGTCTAGCCATAAATGAATCATAGGCAAGTCTTTGAACTACATACCTTACTCTATGTGACCTTGTCATCTCACCAATCCATTGATTTGAATATGTTTTGTTATACTTTGACCTCTCCCCTTTCTTTGGATGATGGTTTGCATTGAGCTCAATACATAATTTTTCATCTTCTTCTATGTTTTTTTATCGTAGCATTTCCTTTGCTTCTTGATTTAGTAAGTTTGCTTCATGTAGGACTTCCTCAATTCCACGATAAGTGATTACTCAAATCCGTTTGCCCACTTAGGATTATACTCTCTAGGTCTTCCACTAAGGTTTTCCTTTCTTCATCTTGATTTCCTTGTGTAGATACATTTGAGGCATACCAAGGTAATAGCTCATGAAATATGACATCCCTTGATACCTTTATCTCTTTTTTTATGGGGTTATAGCATCAATAACCCTTTTGCTCAACTTTCACTCAACTGTGATACATTTGACTTCCTATAACACAATGCTTCATTGTGTGGGGTAGTATGTATACCTGATATGGGAGATTTCTTCATGATGTAATGCTTTATTTAATATGAAAAAACAACAATTTCTTTTTTTTTTTTGAAACCCTTATGATTGCACCATGTACCCTTCCTCCTCTTGCTCTCTATTCAAAAAACCATTTTTCACATCAAGTTGATACACTCCAATG
>CM035419.1:28995785-29053285 GCA_020310875.1 Ceratopteris richardii | reverse complement strand
GCAATCCATGAGACACTATATATATATATATATATATATATATATATATATATATATATATATATATATATATATGTATATATATATATATATATATATATAACAAGAGACTAGAAACAATACTCTATCACCAATAGGATCACACTTGCATATCCATATGCATAACTCACATAAGACATGTCTCACTAGAGAAGAAACCATGTGAACCACCTATCACATAACCATGCATCTAGCATGCACATAAACCATGAGCATAAGCCTACTCACCACGTCTCCAAACTGATCAAGTAGATGTGAAAGAATCCTGGGAAAAATTTGACATAGTATCTCGTGTAAACTCAACAATCAAACAAGATAACCAATAGAAAAAGAAGAATGAGCAACTTGTCATTGCCTATCACTGATGCAATCAAAGATAATGGAACATACACATGCCAAAACGTGATGGCAAAACATGCCAGTACAGTGATGATACACCTCCCACTCAAGAATGAATCTTGCAAGATGGTCCTACCTATCATGAACAATCTGTGGCCAAGTCCAAGTTAATGGAGATAAGAAATGATCGAAATCTATCTCACAAGCATAAAGGATCTACTAGGCCATCTATCTAGCATAAAAACTGATAAAAATTTGGCATCATCCCCTCTCTAAAATGGATTCTAGAAACAAAATAGCCATGTAGCAATCACCATCCACATATGCCAAGCATCACACTCAAAAATAGCTATCAAATCAATCATCATATTCTAATAGAATAGACAATCAAGGTGACAAGAAGATGTGCAATGGAGGCTCCAATATAGATCATGCACCTGCATAAAAACAAAAATACAAGCACTAGCCAAGACCCAAAGTCAACTCTCATAAAATTAGGTGCAACCGGCAAGAAAATCCATAACCAAGTTGCATAAGCAGGATATAGAACACAATGCTACTATCCATCCATTGATAATACCATGATCAAACTCATGACGACATAAAGCTCAAAAAGGTGTACCACAATGTCATCTCACATGCCAAATACATGACAACATCACATTCTACTCTCATATGGAGGAGCTACCATAGACATCATACATGGATAATGCCTTCATGATCTAAAACTAAGAGCTCCCTCACCAAAAATTCTCTCTGGAAGAAGTTCTAAAGCAAAATGAACCTCCAAAAGCAATTAGGGTTCTTATGGTGAAAATATACATCTTGGTTTTTTGCTATTTCCGAGATGATAACCTCTGAGTTTCAACTTTAGCTCTTCAACAAACTTCAACAGCTCTTTTTTGACTAAAGGAGGATGTGTAATATGGTAAAAGAGGATGATCTAAAGGAACTCAATTTGGATATAGAGGCTGGCCCAAAGATGGTTGAAGTAAGTATGAAGGTGGAAGGAAACTTTTTGGAAGATCTAGTTAGGATAGTAAAAGAGTACATTGATGTCTCTACCTCAGAATTTTCTGCATTGAAGGGTATAGCTCAAAAGTTACATCAGCACTAGATTAACTTAAAAATCGATGCAGTCCTAATAATGCAACAAAGATAGAGGATGAATACAAATTTTGCAAAGAAAATCAATGAGGAATAGATAAATAATTGGCAGTAGGCTTTATTAAACCTCTACATCAACTAATATGGGTGTCATCAATAATTGTGGTACCTAAAAAGAATGGCAACTTGAGAGTATATGTGAAATACAAGAAAGTTAATGCAACAACAATAACAAATCCTTTTCCTATGTCATTTTATGATGCAGTAGCTAGGCATGAATTATGTAGTTTTCTTGATGGTTTTTCGAGGTACAATTAGATCACTATTCTTGAGGAGGATCAACACAAAACTACCTTTGTCACAGCTTTTGGTACATATCTTTCCTTAGTTATGCAATTTGGCCTAAAGAATGGGCCACCTTTCTTTAATTACATGGAACATAAGGTGTTTGAGCCTTATCTATAAGATTTAGTGAGAGTTTTTGTTGATGGTTTTACTATTATTTGTAAGAACAACCTGTGGTCAAAGGATGGTATAGGCCAATATATTACAAAAATAGAGTATTGTCTTCAGCATAAAAAAAAATGTTTTTATAGAAAGAGGGGCTTTGGGGATGGTGTATGCTCTCAATAAGTTTGGTGATGACTTATTGGAAAATATGTTTTTGTTTCATGTGGATCACCAAGCATTGGTATATCTCATTAACAAGCATGTTAGCAAATTGCATGCTTTTGCTTTA
Source organism: Ceratopteris richardii (assembly GCA_020310875.1). Taxonomy (NCBI): domain Eukaryota; kingdom Viridiplantae; phylum Streptophyta; class Polypodiopsida; order Polypodiales; family Pteridaceae; genus Ceratopteris; species Ceratopteris richardii. The sequence continues at coordinate 29,051,061 of CM035419.1, read as the reverse complement.
GGAATTTGAGTTTGTTGTTGTCCATACTCTATGGATAGAGCATGCTATAGCATATTACTTTTAGCATATTAAAAATAGGTGAAACACCAATTGGGGTGGATTATGAATTACCTGATGCTCCATGATTCAATACTTAGGTTACTAATTCAGAGTCATGATATGGTCAACTGTTAGCATTTTGAACTGATAAGGTTATGCCAAAACGTTTTAGATCATACCAAAGGAGAAAAATTGCCTTAAAGAGTAGAACACGTTTAATAATTTTTGGGCACTCTATAAGAAAAGCATTGATGAAGTAATAAGGCAATGTATACCTGATTCTGAACAAAAGGCAGTATTATAAGAGGCTCATTCCGTCTCAACAAGAGGACATTTTTCAAGAGGTATAGTAGGGCAAAAGGTTTCGCAAGGGAGAGCATGGTGTCCCACAATGTTGAAGGATGCTCCTAAGTTTGCAAAAAGATGGGTTATTTGTCTGAAACTTGGTCAACTGGAAAATGCAAATAGAACTTCTGATCATCCTCTTTTATCTCTTGCAGCTTTTCAAAAATTGGGTATGGATCTTGTAGGACCCATCAAGCCAACAATTAAGAGTGGAAATAATTATATCTTGGTAGCCATTGATTATTGTACAAAATGGGTTGAAGCAGTTACTCTTAAAGATAATAAGGCAATAAGTGTAGATAGATTCTTATATCATAAATTCATGACAATATTTGGTTGTCCGGTGGAATTAGTTAGTGATATGGGAACTCACTTTTTGAATGAAGTAATTTTTGAGTTAACAAGAACTCCTATGATTATGCATAAGAAATCTGCAGCTCTTCATTCTCAAGCTAATGGATAGGAGGAAAGTACTAACAAAACGTTGATTACAATTCTTAAAACGATTGTGTAACAAAATAAAAAAGATAAGGATCTAAAGTTGAATTCAACTTTGTGGTTTTCTGAAACAGCTTTCAAACTTACAACACGAATGAAACTTTGAGGTTGGTGTATAGGTTTGAAGTACTGGTACCAATGGAGTTCATAGTGCCAAGTTTAAGAGAAAGAGCTAAAATGATGTTCCCAAGTTTTGTTGATATATTTAGGTAGTGATGTGTGTGAACACACTAGGACCGCCGGGGCACTTTTTTTCCTCTTTAGGAGGTTTTTTTCCCCCAGCTTGTATATACGCCTATTGCCCTAATGGGCTACTTATCTTTGTACATTCTCTAGTAATACATTCAGTCTTGTGTGTTGTGCTCCAAGCTTGTTCTTCTTCCTTGAGCTGTTCGTGTGCTTCCACAGACATCTATCTCCAACAATTGGTATCAGAGCAGGTCGTCGCTTCATCTAAGGCGCCGTCAACACTCCTCCATTTGTAGTCTCAGAATCGTATGAATTTTGGTGAGCATACTTAGGGTGTTTCCGAGATCAAAACAGCTTTGCTATGTGGTGCCGAAATCGCGATCTGAGCTCGTTTCGACCTCCGAACGCACTATCGCAATGCTTATGCAGGCTATTTCGTCTTTTTGTGCCAAAGGTATATACCTGTTTCTATTCGCCAGTATAAGCGTCTCAAATTCTGCTACAGGTTTAGCAGAACTCGTCTGGGTAGTTCCGTTCAAGTTTTTGAGATATAGTCAATTTTCTGCATCAAGATATTTTAGTCACCGGCCATGGCTGAAAGCAGTGATGTATTCCGTATGTTGGCTGTTGAGGATAAGTTGGATGGTACCAACTACCCATTATGGGCTTATATGATGCGACATGTATTGGTTGCAAAAGGACTGTGGAACATTGTGCAGGGTGTTGAAAGACGTCCTGTTACACCTGTAAAAATAGGTGCTACAAATACATGTGCTGAAGCTCATGAAGATGGTGTCGAAGATGATATTGTGCTGATTCCTGTTCGTGCTGCTGTTTCTGCTGCACCTACTGTAGAGCAGATTTGTTGGGATGGCAGAGATGCCCAGGCACATGCATTGATAGCTTTGTCTGTCAAACGTGCCATTATTCCTCATATTCGCTCTTGCAGAATAGGTAGGGATGCTTGGGATACACTTACCACATTGTACCAAGCTAGGAATGAGGCTCGTGTTGCTTACCTCCGAAAACAGTTGGAGAGTGAGCACATGAATGAAGGTGATTCTATGGACAGTTTCCTAACGAAGATCAAAGATTTGAAGGAATAGTTGATTTCTGCTGATGAGGTTATACCAGATAGCTCACTTATGTAGACCGTTCTGAATGGTCTTCCTATTTCATATCAGAGTTTTGCTTCTACTCTTCGATTGATGATGAAAGGCAATCCGAATGCCTTATCATTTGAGGAGTTAGTCTCTATTCTGTTGCAGGAAGATCATTCCAGGCAGAACAAGTCCATTATGCGTGTTGCAGATCAAGATTTCTTGGCTAGTCAGAAGGGCAAAGGAAAATGGAGCTCTTCTACTAGTAAGCAGAAATCTGCAAATGCTGCACATTCGAAGAACCACGATAAAGATGAGAAGAAATCAGAAAAGCAGAAATTGTTTTGCAAGTACTGTAAAGGGAATGATCATATCATAAAGAACTGTCCAAAACTGGCTGCAAAAGAGGCAAAGAAAAAGGAGGCTGGAATGGTTGTTGCAGAAGCCTCTACACCAAAAAAAGAGTCTGCTAATCTTGTGCAGGAAGAAGAATGGGCGTTTACTACTGTTTGCAGTTTTGACCCATCTTCTCATGAGCAGTGCATGTCTGCAGTGGACTCAGATGTTTGGTACTTTGACAGTGTGGTGACCAAACATATTACCTCACAGCGCAGTTTCTTCTCTTCACTCGAGCGTGCTCCTACAGGGAATACTGTCACATGTGCCAACAACTCCTCTTATCCTGTTATGGGAGTTGGTAAGATCATTCTGACTACTGCCGATGGTAGTTCTTTCACTTTGTCAAATGCTTTATTTGCGACAGGGATCAAGAAGAATTTGTTATCAGTTTCTGCATTAGCCAAGATTGGCTTGGTTGTGAAATTTGTTGATGACAGATGTACAGTTCATGATCTGTCAAATGGCGATGTTATTATTGCTTTTGGCATTTTATGTCATGGGCTGTATAAGCTTATAGACTATGAAAGATCTGTGAATGATTCGGCATGTGCAGTTCATGATTCTCAGGCTATGTCAAATGCAAAGCTTTGGCATGCACGCTTTGGTCATCTGAATTTTGCTAGTTTGCTACGCCTGCAGAAATCTGATATGGTGTCTTCTTTGCCCAAGCTTGAGGCACCTGGAAAACATGTTTGTGAAGGCTTTATTTTGGGCAAAATGCAGCATTTCTCCTTTCCAAAAGATGGTTCAGTTCGGGCAACACATAAATTGCAGCTTGTACATAGTGATGTCTGTGGTCCTATGCAGACACCCTCTTTTGGAAATTACCTTTACTTCCTGACTTTCATTGATGATTTTTCCAGACATGCATGGGTATATCCACTCAAAGCAAAGTCCGAAGTGTTCATGTGCTTTAAACAGTTTTTGGTTTTGGCTGAAAATCTGTCACCATGTAAAATGGGCACCCTCCGTTCTCATCGAGGGGAGGGGGGGGGTATATGTCTTTTGATTTTAATGCATTTCTGGCTGAACGTGGGATAAAACACCAGTGTACAGTGCCGTATACACCTCAATAGAATGGAGTTGCTGAACGGAAGAATAGGTCACTCATGGAGATGGCGAGGTGTATGGTCAAGAGTCAGGCTTTACCACATAGTTTCTGGCTTGAGGCTATCATGTGTGTAGCATATGTACTTAACAGGTGTCCCACTAAAGCGCTCCAGTCTATCACTCCATATGAGGCTTGGCATGATCCCAAGCCATCTGTTGCTCATCTGCGTGTTTTTGGTTGTTTGGCATATGCATTAGTGCCTGAACAACATCGCAGAAAATTGGATGATAAGGTAGTAAAATGTATTTTTGTTGGGTACAGTTCTGAAAGTAAAGGCTATTGTCTGTATCATCCACAGACTAAACACATTCTGGTTAGCCGTGATGTTGTTTTTGTGGAAGATGCAATTCAGCCATTGCTTTCATGTACCAAGGAGACATCTGTCAGATCCAAAGACATATATGATACTTTGATGCCTCTTTTTACAGGTGGACAGTCTAGTGCTGATCCTAATGAGGCAACTTCTCAGCCTTTGCAGGTTTCATATGATGATGCAGATCATTCCATTTCTGATGCAGATTTACATGATGCACTTGTTGATGAGAGAGCTGATATTGAGCAGGAAAAAACTATGCCAAAATGGCTGGTGAAGACTTTGCGTGACAACAAATTAGATGCACCTTTGTCATATCATACTCATTCAGGCTCTCATAGTGCCTCCTTTGCACCAGATTGCTATGCTATGGCTGCGTCTAGTCTCTATGATGAGAATGATCCTGTTTCTTTTGATGAAGCACAGAATTGAGAAAATTGGATGGCTGCTATGCAATCTGAATATGATGCTATAATGAAGAATGGTACATGGTCTTTATTGTGACTTGCCCCTGGCAAGGCCATTGGCACTAAGTGGGTATACAAGCTGAAGCGTAAACCCGATGGTACAGTTGACAGGTATAAGGCTAGGCTTGTTGCAAAGGGTTATGCGCAGGAAAGAGGCATTGATTTTGATGAGACCTTTGCACCTACATGCCGTAGGACTACTGTTCGGAGCATTTGTGCACTTGCAGCCCATCATGGTTGGAATGTACATCAATTGGACATTAAAACAGCATTTCTGAATGGTGACTTGCATGAAGAAGTGTATGTTTTTCAGCCCCGTGGCTTTGTGCAGAAAGGGCATGAATACCAGGTGTGCAGGTTAAAGAAGGCATTATATGGTTTAAAGCAAGCACCACGTGCTTGGTATGAGAAGATACATGCCTATCTCGTTGCACATGGTTTTGAGAATAGTCCAACTGAAAGCACCTTATATGTTAAGCGTGCTAATGATGTGCTTCTGATCATTGTTGTCTATGTTGATGACATGCTGCTCACTAGTCCTATTGAGAAGCATATTGCTGATTTTCAAGGCTGATTTGCATGCCTCATTTGAGATGTCTGATTTGGGGCATTTGCATCACTATTTGGGTATTCAGTTTATGCAAGTTGATGGTGGAATGGCTTTGTGTCAAACGAAATATATTGACACATTATTGCAGAGTTTTGGCCTTGAAGACTGTAAGCCTATTGCTACTCCTATGGAGACAGATTTACGATTGAGTCTTCATGATCCTGGAGATGCATTTGATATTGTTCTCTATCAACAGGCTGTTGGATGCTTGATTTACTTATGCATTACTCGGCTAGATATTCAGTTTTCTTTCTCATAGATGAGCAGGTTTATGCATTGCCCAGGAGTCATTCATTGGAAGGCGGTTAAGCGCATCTTTCGCTACTTGAGTGGTACTCGGCTACTTGGGTTGTTTTATCCCAAGGGGGGATCACTACCGCCAGATTTGCATGCTTTTTCTGACTCAGATTGGGCTGGTTGCTATGACACTCGTGTGTCCACCAGTGGTTTTTGCTTCATGCTTGGTAGCTCATGTATATCTTGGTTGAGCAAGAAGCAGCCTACTATGGCCACTTCCAGTTGTGAGGCTAAGTATAAGGCAGCTTTCACAGCGACTGTTGAGTGTGTGTGGCTCAGACGCCTGATGGCTGATTTGGGTGTTGGCTAGTCTTTTGCCACCACCATCTTCACTGACAGTCAGAGCGCATTGGTAGTTGCAAGGAACCCTACGTTCCATGCTTGCACTAAGCACATTGAGGTGCATTATCACTATGTCAAGGAGAGGTTCTCTGCTGGGGAGATCAGCTTGGCATATGTGCCCACGCAGGAGAACATTGCAGACCTTTTCACAAAGGCTCTGCCTAGGGAGAAGTTTGAAGATTTCCGCAAAGCTTTGGGCTTACTTCCTTTTGTGGAGTGATTTCCACATATATTGGCACTTCCTTATACATGAGTGCCAGCTCCTTGTTCACCGCATCACTCCCAGGGGGGATTCGTTGATATATTTAGGTAGTGAACACACTAGGACCGCCGGGGCACTTTTTCCCTCTTTATGAGGTTTTTTTCCCCCGGCTTGTATATACGCCTATTGCCCTAATGGGCTACTTATCTTTGTACATTCTCTAGTAATACATTCAGTCTTGTGTGTTGTGCTCCAAGCTTCTTCTTCTTCCTTGAGTAGTTCATGTGCTTCTGCAGACATCTATCTCCAACAAGTTTGGCTCTTAAACATAGGATACGGTATTTCTTGCAATTAGATTGTACATGACTTCAATACCTAAGAAATAGCTTAGATATACGAATTCGAAGATTATACTTAGGATTATACTCTCTGGGTCTTCACTTAAGGTTTTCCTTTCTTCATCTTCATTTCCTTGTGTAGATACATTTGAAGCATACCAACGTGATAGCTCATCAAATATGACATCACTTGATACCTTTATCTCCATTTTTATGGGGTTATAGAATCTATAACCCTTTTGCTCAGCTTTTTCTCAAGTGTGATAAATTTGGCTTCCTATTATACCATGCTTCATTGGATGGGGTAGCATGTATACCTTATGCGGGAGATCTGTTCATGGTGTAATGCTTTATTTAATATGCAAAAATAACAATTTATATTTTTATCTTGAAACGCTAATGGTTGGCCCATGTACACTTCCTTCTCTTGTGCTCTATTGAATATAGCATTTTTCACATCAAATTGATACATCATCCAATGCTGGTTTGCTACAATAGCAATGATGGTTCTGATGGTAGTCATCTTAGCCACAAGGCTATATGTCTATTCATAGTCTACTCCATATGTCTAATCAAATCCTTTGAACAAGCCTAGCTTTATATCCTATAATACTATCATCTGAATTCTTATTTAACTTATAATCCCATTTGTTTCCAATTTACCTACATATCCTTCATCCTAGGCACAAAATTCCAAGTGTGATTACCCCCAAATCTTTGATCTCCTCCCTCATGCATCTTTATATTATGTGCATGTATTATCTTCCTCGAAGCATGTGGATCCTTCAACAACCTTTTTCATATATGCATATTGTCTAGCCATAAATGAATCATAGGCAACTCTTTCAACTAGATACCTTACCCTATGTGACCTTCATATCTCAACAATCCATTGATTTGTATATGTTTTGCTGAACTTTGAGCAATGGTTTGCACTTAGTGCAATCCATAAGTTTTAATCTTCTTATATGTTTGTGATATTAGCCTTAAATCCTTTACTTCTTGCTTCACTAAGTTGCCCTCATGTAGGACTTCCTCAAATCCATGGTGGGTGATTCCTCAAATCCCTTCATCCACTTAGGAGTATAGTCTATGGGTCCTTGCTTGAGGTTTTCCTTTCTTCATCTCCATTTCCTTATGTAGATACATTTGAAGCATACCAAGGTAATAGCTCATCATATATGACATTGCTTGATACTTTTATCTCCTTTGATGTGGGATTATAGCATTGATACACCTTCTGTTCAATTTTAGCTTAAGTGTGATACAACTAGCTTCCTATTATACCATGTTTCATTGGGTGGGATCGCATGTACCTATTATACCTATCAAATTCATTTTCTATAATAGATTTCAACTTCTTGAAATAATAAAAGACATCTTATTGATGGCTCATACAATAAATCCAAATCATCCTTCTGTGATCATCAATGAAGCTTACAAAGTAACTATTATCTCTAGTAGGATTTTTGTCCCCTAACATCTATATCGATTAAGTCATGGATGATAGCTTATATAATTTATCTTTATGAAGGGAAACATATTCTAATTAACAAATTGACAAGCGTTAGATAAATAATTAAGATTCTTATTATAAATGTTTGGTAACCTTAGCCTTGAGCTCTTCCTTTCCATATGCTTCAGTCTCTAAGTATTGATATGTCCATACACTTTGTGCCATAAGTCCAATTCTACTACCTTGCTCTTTCCATGCATAAACTAGGTTTTTTTGTTGAAATTGGGCTTCACATCCAACGTGACTAGACTAAAAGAAGTTGGAGACGTGTGGAGAAGCTTGAAAACGTTGGGTTATCAGAAGGTGAAGATGGTCCAACAAACTAGCGTGGGACTTTCCCTAGCTCTTTAGGCATCTAACATAGACCTTGTGGACTTGTGATTAATGAAATAAAACCCAATAGGTACTTTGGAACATCAACAAGAAAAAATAGATGCAAAATAGAAAACTTGCACCTTGACTAGCTCACAAAAATCCACTATATTTGGATGGAACCTATCGCTTCAAACACTAAGAGTAGCCAAAACACCGACAATTGGAAAAATTCCTTTTATGGGAATTTCAAACATAGGGTTGAATTGCTATAATGCATAAAATCTTGAATTTTACACTAACCAATGAATGAGAATAAAATTTAACACTAATTGGGTGTACCTCAAACTTTTCAAGACTGTGGAGAAGATGACCGCAACACCTTCATTTTGGAAATTTCTATAAAGCTATTGAACCAAAAGACTTGAAAATTGCAAGATGACTTAACTTGATGCAGAAGGAGCAAAGAATTGATGTGGCATCTTGATAAGAAGAATGCTTCAAGAGCAAGCCATGTTTCTTGTGATGTCGTGTAATTCCTAATGTGAGGATGCAAAAAAACAGAGATAGAGTTTAGAATGTATGAGCTTGCCAAAGCATCCTTTGAACACCGTGCATTTAACTTTTTATGCTGCTCATGTTAGTTGGCCCTTCCTTCTCAGTATTGACATCATCTAATCTCCAGATATGTAACCAAATAGATTCCTTCCGTGTGTGTGTCTATATATATATATATATATATATATATATATATATATATATATATATATATATATATATATATATATATATATATATATATATATATATATATATATATATATATATATATGTGTATGTTGTCATGTACGTTAAATATTGTTCATGCATAGCCCTTTCTTCTGAGTATTGACATCATGTAATCTCCATATATGTAACCAAATAGATGCCTTCCTTGTGTGTGGGTGTGGGTGTCTATATATATATATATATATATATATATATATATATATATATATATATATATATATATATATATATATATATATACATATATATATATATATGTGTGTGTGTGTGTGTGTGCACATATACACACACACACACACATACATATATATATATATATATATATATATATATATATATATATATATATATATATATATATATATATATATATATATATATATATATATATATATATATATATACACTACTATCTATGAGTATGCTATCGTGTTTGTTAAATATAGTTCATGCATGCACACACATAGTAATATATTCATTCATATTGCTTTGTGTGTTTGTATGTTGTGAATCTTGTTGTGCTTGTCAGAGCTTCACCTCCATTTTGCTCCTTTATTCTCTATTGTCATTCTTTTTCTACATGTCGGAGTGCTTGTTGCACAACATTTAACTAAGATCACTTGTCTACATTCAAAGGTGGAGCTCGGATAACAACAAGAGAATACATAGCATACACACACACATAGAAATATGAATGAATATACTATTATGTGTGTGTAATCTTTTTAAATTATAGTTATATTTTAACTCTCACTCTTCTTAAATATGTCCTTAAATATGATGAATTTTGATTGCATTTGGTTGTTATTGTTATCTATATCCATGGGATTTTCATTTCTATGATTTTGTGTAGCATATGAATTCGAAGGATTGTATACAATCCATATTTGATTCCATATGATCTGCCTTTGCATTTGCTTCTTGACTCTAAGTACTCTTTAAGATTCACGTGTTGTTAATGATTTTGGTACTTACATGTGGTTGATTTTTTTGTTACTTATCTCCATATGGATTTTTCTTTTTATCAAGCATTGCTCCACTTAGTGGTTTTATCTTCATTTGAGGACATTCAAAGGTAGAACGTGGTTCCTATTTTGGCAAAGTGTTATTTTTTATGATGCTCAAACTAGAATTACTTAAGATGCATGATGATGGACCATCCCTTTTTTCTCATTTTTATCTGATAGTGTTATATTTCAGCATGATGTTTATTTACATGGAAACTATTTATCGATTGTACTTGGAGGGCTTTAGTCTGTGAAACAAGAGGAGCAAGGATTATATGGAGGAAGAGAAAGAAGAGGAGATACGCGCACATATGCATGGGCACCTCAAAACCCACATAATGATCTACATTGAGGTAGTGCTTTAAAAACGATGTGTATATAAGAACATAGGGGTAAGATCACATGACTATTACATTTCCAACATCTCCCACTTAAGGATCAATGTGACCATAAGAGGAAAAATATACAAAGAATGGTTTAGGACAATATATTAATGTATGGGAAGAGTTTGGATCTCAACCCATACTGATCAACCTACAACAACTACCTCGAACAAGGTGTAGCCATGCACCTCAAACTGCTCTAGACTTATCTCAATAAGAATCGATCTCACATCTAATTGAAGTAAGAGATGATGAAGTTCCAACAAATCTCCCACTGGCTTTATGCCTATGTCAATCAACGAACAACTGAAAGCTCAAGGTGCAAATGCTCCAATAACAACTGCAATATCTAGTCTCGAGAAGAAAAACGCATACATAAAACTTCCGAATGCTAACGAAACCTATGCTATCCTAGCCAACCTAAGCATGTTAACCATGCCTATATCAAATGCATCCAAAGCACCATCGTCAAGACCTACATGTCATGACATATCTATGTCAACATCTGGCATGAGCGAATCCAAGAAGGATCGTATGATCGCTAGCTCATCAACATCTAAATCAGTCATCCTTTCAACCAAGGATGTGTCTAGCTATGCACCCTGAGAGCTAGTATGCTCTGCCATACATTGTGTATCATAAGATCTATCCTGCTCTACCACACCAATTGTATTTTCATGCTCCACATGAGCTAGCTGCACAACATCAACACCAAGATCAAAGTGATGATCAAACTCTAATTGAGTATTATCACAATGCTCTACATGATTATCCACATCATGCTCTAAAGCATCCAGTTGATCATTCCAAGTGTGATCCATAAGAGCATCCATAGGATCAATAAAATCATGCTCTATATAAGCATTATGAGCATCCAAAACATGCTATACATGTGCGTCCATCTGAGCATCTAAATCCAGCCATACATGCACATCATGAATGTCAACAGACCTAGGTAGACAAAATGAGATATGACGAGTCTCACATCACACATAAGGCTGAAATCCCAGTGAGATGAAACTATCCCTCACATGGAGCAGCTCTAGTGGATACATGTGCCTAATCTTGGCACCTCTGACAAGCATAAGCTCTCCCAAATACAACTGAAAATGATGCTTGCCAAGGAATGCATAACATCTGCATAACATGGAGTAACATGAAAACTGGCTAATGCATCAAGAAACCAAGCCATATGTGTGCTATCCAATGAAAAAGAGGAATCTTGAGATGAACCATAGGAGAAATTGATATTACCATCACTGACATAATCAATTTCCATAGACTCTCCTAAAACCACTACCTCACTTGCATCACCCGTATATCTTTCATGTCATCGTTGCATCCACTTGAAGCAACATCGTGAAGTATGGCCATCACAAACACAGTGCCAGCATCAAAACTATCAATGTTATCTACATCTCACATAAGTCAATGGACTCACATACATATGATGTAGTCTCTGACATAATGCACTACTCATGTCCTTATACATAACAGACTCATATATAGAATCCACAAGCTGTAATCGGATAGTGGAGCTGGCCAACGCATCCATATCCATCCATACATGGTCGTGCATGTAAGGAGTTCTCTTTGCATCTCTATGCACATACATGTGTAGCCCGATAGGAACCAATGGATGCCATATCTGAGCTTTCCATCTCGAAAATTCAGTGCCATCAAATTGAGAAGACACCATGCTGGCAATCCAAGAGACTATATATATAACAAGAGATTAGAAACAATACCCTATCACCAATAGGATCACACCTGCATATCCATATGCATAATTCACATCTTATTTTGTGTGTTTGTGCAGGAGGCTTGTTTGTTCATTCTCAACTGATTCGAAATAATTAGTTCATATTCGCTGTTCTTTGTTACCGACCCAATCAAGCATCCACATATATATTACACATCACCTTCTATGCGTGTACTCCATCATCATCTCTGCCACCGCAGTCACTGCCTGCTCTCTTCATCGTCCTCTGCTTCGGCGGAAACGCAGCCCCCGTAGTCACACTCTTGCATTTCACTGCACTTGTAGCTGAGCAGTAGAAGTAACGCGCTTCGACAATGGTTTCGTTCCTGAGGTGGGATACATGGCTTCCATGGAGCTGCGTTTTCTTCACTGGTCTCTACCTGCTCGGCTATTGGGTCGTCTTCGCCCGGCGCTGGCCTCGTGGAGCTGTCGACCGTTTCAAGGCGGCCAGCTGTTGTATGTCGATCGTCCACGGCACGTCGACTTCCATGGCTGCTGCCATTTACATGCTCAACCTCTTCCACACCGACAAACAGGAGATGTCGTGGTCACCAACTCCATCCTCCCACAATAGCTCAACAATGAAGTTCTGGCAGGCGTCTCGTCTTGTCGCCGCCAACACTCGCTTTGAGGAGGCGATCATGGAGTACAGCACCGCCTACTTCCTCGTCGACCTCGTCCATTATCTGCTCTTCGTGCCAAACCAACTGCTTTTTGTTCTTCACCACGTCTTCACCTCATCCTACATGCTCTCCTGCCGTTTCTATACCGGCCACGGGGCCTTCTCCACCATCGTTCTCTTCGTTGTAGGTGAAAACACGTCCTTTCTACAAAACGTGTGGACGATCTCCCTCCTCACGCACAGTGCCAAACTTTTTAACCTGCTCAATGTCCCGTTCCTCATCATCTTCTCCATCTTCCGGGGAGTCCTCACACCGTGGGCCACATGGCAGCTCTGCTTGTACTTCCTTTTCTCGCGCGAAGCTTCCGCTGTGGTACCGTTCCCTCTTGCTCTCTACTGGATGTGGAGCGTGTTTATGGGCATTTCAGGAAGCCTGTATTGGGTGTCGACGCATTGGGCGAAACTCATGTCCAAGAAGAAATCGGAAATCATGCGAGCTTCAGCTTCCAAAACACAGCTGCAAACAAATATACCGAAGAAGCACGCGTAGCTCAGGAGGTGCGGGATCAACTCACCGGTTTCTGCATGTCAGAAAGATAAACCCTTAAGCCTCTTTCTTTTTTTTCCCCTTTTTCTTGTTTTTTTTTTCTTCCCTCTCTTTTTTCTTGTTTTCTTTTCTCCCCTCTCATTTGGATTGGACTGAGGGTTGTAAGCGTTCGTGTCAAATTCAGACACCGTTTGAGTACTGTTACAGGGAATGTTACATCGTTTAAATAGAATTCTGAGACAGCTTAATCACATACAATGAGCTCCATGATTTTATTTTTGTTTTCTTTGATCAATTTCCAATTCTCATTTGGCAAATCTTTTAGCAATGATGACATGCCACAATGTTGCTTATGGAATGACTATTTATCGAAAGAAGAGCAGTACCAAATAAGAGGTGTACCTTTACATCCTGTGAAGGACGTTTTCTCTCAATTTGCCTTTATATGGAATGTGAACATATAATTTCTATTTAGCTTGTAAATTCAAGGTTTAGAAGTTATAAAGGGAACCTAAGACATTCTTTGGTGCACCATGAACGTAGCTTCCTTCCTTATATCCTTGCATAGGAAGGGTACTCCTATCCTCCCTATATGCAGCTAGATGCAAGTGCCTACACACATATTAGCTTCCAACTCACAATCTCACCTTCCATCTCCACACGGTGCCCACACTCCACATGATGTCATCTTCCAGCTCCTATCCTCCCTATACGTCATTTGAGTGCCTACATGCATAATATCTTCCAACTCAGAATGTCATCTTCCATCTCCACAGGATTCCCACACTCCACAGGATGTCATCTTCCAACTCACATGAATTTGGATCACAATATTTTGTACACACACAGTAAACCTTGTAATGTGTCATCGATCACATAATATGGTGTCACCCTATTTTCTATCGTTGATGCCATTAAGGATTGATTCCATGCTCTCGAGATATGTTGTCAACGTGATTGCTAAATTCCTTTTGTGACTCTGAAAAAAAGTGAATGTTCTTTAGATCTTTGAGTATTCAAGTATTGGAAACAGCATCCTGGGTAGATGTTGCAATACTATGAAATGCTTCTTAGAAGATGGGTGTAAGAAGTTGATGTATAACAATGAGCTCTTCACATATCATTCTTTTAGTTTATTAAAGGTCTTTTGGATCAGTTGTGCATGTAGACTTAGTACATATAGAATAATGTTATTCATTCAATAAACAAGCCACAGTTGAGGAGACACTCTACTTTTGTGTTCCGTTTTTCACTCTCTCTTTCTTACTTCATGAGATCATGTATACCCTTGAAAATAATAAACACCACAAGTATCATTTTTATGTTTCAGGTTTATTTTCTTGTTGGAATTCAAGATACAAATTGGGATAGAAAAATGAAGAGTTGGTACATAGTAGAAGCTACTAGGGAAATTTTCAAGAAGATGCATATGCCCAACTTCCTTTGAGAAAATGTAGGAACCACAAATACATACATAATCATTGGATCTACCACCTAAGCTAGACACACTTTGAACCTTATGATTGCGAGGGCACATGATCGTTCTTGTATGAAAGATTTCTTAAGGTTTTGTATACTTATGTGCTAGGTGAGTTGGCAACACAGTAAAAATAAAGATCCAAAAAAGTGCATATTATAGGTTATCAAAGGCGGAAAGGATTGTGTATGTTATAGACTTGAAAGATATTATGAACACAAATGAAATCATATTCATGGACCTTAGATTTCCCATGACTTTGTATATCTCATGATTAGTTTAGAATTTGCAAAACCTAATGCTGCCATTGCATCCAAATGTGGCAAAACCCTAGGATCAATTGTCTACTTGCATGTATCTTACATTTGGAGGTACTATTTTAGATTGCTCATATCACCGATGAAATCATCAATTCATAACTACCCTTGAACAACTATGCAAGGAGGTATCAGCCACATATATCCTTATAATTTCCAAAATATCATGTGAACACTAGATTATGCCCTCTAATAGGACTTGAACAAGGTTTTGGAAATATGCTTCTGATTATAGGATTGTCCACACCAGAGACCAAAGGTAGAAGAGATGTAACAATAGAAATGCATGCAAGAAGGAATATTTTGATTAAAGAAATAACCTTGGTGGCCTAGACTACTAGTATAACTAAGGAAGTTGAGGATGACAAGGAGGAGGAGTTTTTAAAGCCTAATCCAATAATTGTTCCAGTATTTAAAGTAGATGTGGAAAGTATATTGCACCATGAGAGAGTATTGATGAAACAGAAACCTGAGATACTTCCAAGATAGGAAATGGAGGGTACAGAAGGTATTTGAGGAGCATAAATTCCTACCAAGGAAAGAAGGGATCAAGAGGAAAGGGATGGTAAAGATA
The DNA here is from genome assembly GCA_020310875.1 of Ceratopteris richardii. Lineage (NCBI taxonomy): Eukaryota > Viridiplantae > Streptophyta > Polypodiopsida > Polypodiales > Pteridaceae > Ceratopteris > Ceratopteris richardii. The sequence goes on along the minus strand of CM035419.1, from coordinate 29,035,505 downwards.
TGGTGGAAAAGATGCATGAAAAGAGGTATGGGTTGTGTAATATGGTAAAAGATTATGATATAAAGGAACTCAATTTGGATACGACGGCTGGCCAAAAGATGGAAAAAGTAGGTATGCCTTTGCCTCAGAATGTTCTCAATTCAAGGGTATAGATCTAGAGTTATATCAGCACTTGATTAATTTAAAAATCCATGTACTCCTAATTGTGCAACAAAGATAGAGGATGAATACAAATTTTGCAAAGCAAATCAAGGAGGAATAGACAAATATTTGTAGTATGTTTTATTAAACGTATAAATCAAGTAACATGGGTGTCATCATTAATTGTGGTACCTAAAAAGAATGGCAAGTTGAGAATATGCATGGAATACAGGAAAGTTAATGAAGCAACAATAACAAATCCTTTTCCTATGACATTTTTTGATGCAGTACTAGATGCAGTAGCTGGTCATGAACTCTATAGTTTTCTTGATGGTTTTTGAAGTACAATTAGATTAGTATTCCTGAGGAGCATCAAAAGAAAACTACCTTTGTCATAGAGTTTGGTCGATATCTTTTCATAGTGATGCACTTCAACCTAAAAAATGGGCCACCTTTCTTTAATTACATGGTGCATTAGGTATTTCAGCCTTATCTATAAGATTTGATGAGCGTTTTTGTTGATGATTTTTCTATTGATTGTAGGAACCACCTGTATTTGCTACATGTGAAGTTATGTTTTCAAAGATGTAGACAATATAGATCGTTGTTGAATCCTTATAAGAGCGCAATGGTTGGAAAATTATTAGGTCATGCGATATCCACTGAAGGCATGGCAATAGAGGTGAAGAAGGTTGAGGCTATTCAGATAACAAAATCTCCAGGTAACTTAAAAGAAGTAATGACGTTCATGGATTAGTTTAAATGGCATGCTCAATGTCTCGAATATTTAGTTAATATTTCTATGCCATTGACTCATTTCACCAAGAATGATATTCCTTTTGTGTGGTTTGAGCCTCTAGAGAAAGCATTTCGATTGGTAAAAAGATCGTAGATATTGCACCAGTTTTGCAACCACCACATCGGTCATTACCTTTCCACGTGTTTATTCATGCCATGGATGTGGTAGTACGGGCAATTCTAATGCAAGAGAAAGTCAAAACATGGTTTAGGCCAATATATTATGCAACTAGAGTAGTGTCTTCAGCATAAAGAAATTATGCTTATATAGAAAGAGAGGCTTTGGGGATGGTATATGTACTCAATAAGTTTAGTCATTACTTATTGGGAAATAAGGTCATGTTTCATGTGGATCACCAAGCATTGGTATATCTTATTAAGAAACCTTTGTTAACATGCACATTAACAAGATGCATACTTTTGGTTTAGGAATTTGACTTTGTTGTTGTCCATACTCTAGGGAAGGAGCATGCTATAGCATACTATTTTAGCATATTAAAAATAGGTGAAGCACGGATTGCGTTGGATGATGAATTACCTCATGCTCCATTCTTCAATACTAAGGTTATTAATTTGGCGTCATGGTATGATCAACTGTTACCATTTTTACATGCTGAGGTTATGCCAAAAATGTTTTTCTTACAGTAAAGGAGAAAATTTTCCTTAAAGAGTAGACCACATTTAGTAATTGTTGGGGCACTCTATAAGAAAAGCATTGATCAAGTAATCAGAGGATGTATATCTGATTTTGAACAGAAGGCAGTATTATAGGAGGCTTATTCTCGCTCAATAAGAGGATATTTTTGAGGAGGTATAACAGGGAAAAAGGTTTTGCAAGGGGGAGTGTGGTGGCCCAAAGAGTTGAAGGATGCTCCTAAGTTTGCAAAAAGATGGGTTATTTTTCTGAAACTTGGTCAACTAGATAATGGAGACATAACTTTTGATAATCTTCATTTACCTCTTGAACCTTTTCAAAAATGGGGTATGGATTTTGTAGGACCCATCAAGCCAACAATTACAAGTTAGAATAGGTATATCTTGGTAGCTACTTATTATGGTACAAAATGGGTTGAAGCAATAACTCTTAAAGGTAATAAGGCAATAAGTGTAGATTGGTTCTTATATCATAAATTCATGACAATATCTGGTTGTCTGGTGGAATTAGTTAGTGACAAGGGATTATGCAACAAAGTTCTTAAAAAGATTATGCAACAAAGTAAAAAAGATAAGGATTTAAAGTTGTATTCAACTTTGTGGTCATGCGAAACTACTTTCAAAGTTACAACACAAACGAAACTTTTAGGTTGGTGTATATGTTTGATGTAAGTGGTACCAATGGAGTTTGCAGCGCCAAGTTTAAGAATAAGAGCTAAAATGATATCTCCAAGTTTGTTTATTAAACATAGGACAAGGTATTTCTTGCAATTAGATTGCATATGACTTCAATTCCTAAAACATAGCTTAGATATCTAATTTCTAAGATCTTAAATCCCTTCCCAAGTCCTTTGATGTCCTTGATGCCTTCTCCCTTATCATGTAGATACATACATAAGTAGATAGTTGTGTGACCTTGTCTCTTGTGGAGTAATGATGGATTTTTGTTGCTTTGATTGTATCCAGAAGTGATCAAAGAGTCTACAAGTCTTTGATTCCATGTCCTTGTGGCTTACTTGAGACCATATAATGTTTTCTTTAAGGAGCAAACATAACAATTTCTTATTTTATCTTGAAACACTAATTTTAGGCTCTTGTCCACTTCCTCCTCTAGCTCTCTATTCACAAAAGCATCTTTCACATCAAGTTGATACATCCTCCAATGCTTGTTTTCTACAATAGCAATGATGGTTTTGATGGTAGCCATCTTAGCCACAAGGCTAAATGTCTATTCATTGTGTGCTCCATATTTCTAAGCAAATCCTTTGGCGAGAGGCCCTAGCTTTATATCGAAAAATACTATCATCTGAATGCATACTTAACTTATGAACCCACTTGATTCCAATTTACATACCTATCTTTCTTCCTAGGCACAAAATACCAAGTGTGATTATCGCTCACAGCTTTTATCTCCTCTTGCATAGACTCTTGACATTCTGTGCATGTATTATCTTCTTTGAAGCATGTGGGTCCTTGAACAACATTTCTCATATATGCATATTCTCTAGCCATAAACGAATCATATGCAAGTCTTTGAACTCGATACCTTACTCTATGTGACCTTCTCATCTCACCAATCCATTGATTTGAATATGTTTTGTTAAACTTTGAGCTCTCCCCTTTCTTTGGATGATGGTTTGCATTTAGCTCAATCCATAATTTTTCATCTTCTTCTATGTTCTTTTATCTTAGCATTTCCTTTGCTTCTTGCTTTAGTAAGTTTGCTTCATGTAGGACTTCCTCAACTCCACGATGGGTGATTAATCAAATCCTTTGCCCACTTAGGATTATACTCTCTGGGTCTTCAACTAAGGTTTTCCTTTTTCATCTTCATTTCCTTGCGTAGATACATTTGAAGCATACCAAGGTAATAGCTCATCAAATATGACATCCCTTGATACCTTTATCTTTTTTTTAATGGGGTTATAGCATCAATAACCGTTTTGCTCAACTTTCACTCAAGTGTGATACATTTGGCTTCCTATTACACAATGCTTCCTTGTGTGGGGTAGCATGTATACCTGATATGGGAGATTTGTTCATGATGTAATGCTTCATTTAATATGCAAAAATAACAATTTCTTTTTTTATTTTGAAACCCTAATGGTTGGACCATGTACACTTCCTCCTCTTGCTCTTTATTCAAAAAACCATTTTTCACATCAAGTTGATACATCCTCCAATGTTGGTTTGCTACAATAGTAGTGATGGTTCTTATGGTAGTCATATAAGCCACAAGGCTAAATCTATGTTCATAGTCTACTCGATATGGCTAATCAAATCCTTTGCTACAAGCCTAGATTTTATATCCAACAATACAATCACTTGAATGCTTATTTAACTTATAAACCCACTTCTTTCCAATTTATATAAATATCACTCTTCTTAGGTACAAAATTTCAATCGTGATTATCCCCCAAAGCTTTGATCTCCTACCTCATAACATCTTGACATTCTATGCATGTATTATCTTCTTTGCAGCATGTGGATCCTTCAACAACGTTTCTCATATATACATATTGTCTAGCTGTAAATGAATCAGCAAGTCTTCCAAGTGGATAGCTTACCATATGTGACCTTCTCACCTCACTAATCCATTGATTTGAATATGTTTTGCTGAACTTTGAGCTCTCCCCCTTCTTTGCATGATGGTTCACATTTAGTGGAATCCATAAGTTTTCATATTCTTCTATGTTTGTGATATTAGCCTTTCCTTTGCTTCTTGCTTCACTAAGTTGGCTTCATGTAGGACTTCCTCAAATCCATGATGGGTGATTCCTCAAATCCCTTCGCCCAATTAAGAGTATACTCTGTGGGTCCTTGCTTGAGGTTTTCCTTTCTTCATCTTCGTTTCTTTATGCAAATACATTTGAAGTATACCATGGTAATACCTCATCAAATATGACATCCCACAATACTTTTATCTCCTTTGTTGTGGGCTTATAGCATCGATAAACCTTTTGTTCAACTGTTTCTCAAGTGTGATACATCTCACATCCTATTATACCATGCTTCACTGGGTGGGGTAGCATGTTCCTATTATACCTATCACATTCATTTTCTATAACAGCTTTGAACTTCTTGAACTAATAAAGGACATCTAATTTATGGTTCACACAATAAATCTGAGTCATCCTTTTGTAATAATCAATCAAGGTTACAAAGTACCTATTATCTCCAGTTGGATTTTTCTTTGTTGGTCCCCAAACATCTATATGGATTAGGTTGTGGACGATAGCTTAGATAATTTATCTTCATGATGGGCAACCTATTCTACTTACCTGATTAACAAGCTTTAGACAAATAATTAAGATTCTTATTATAAATCTTTGGTAAGCTTAGCATGGACCTCTTCCTTTTCATATGCTTCAATCTCTGAGTATCGATATGTCCATGCCTTTTGTGCCATAAGTCCAATTCTACTACCTTGCGTTTTCCATACATGACGTAGGGTTTTTGGTTGAAATCAGGCTTCAAATCCAATGTGAATAGACTCAATGAAATACGAGAGGTGTGGAACTTGACTAGCCCAAATAAATCCTCTATATTTGGATGGAAGCTATGACTTCAAACACTCAAAGCATCGAACACACGTGCAAATGGAAAAATTCCTTGTATGGGAATTTCACACATAGGGTTGACTTGCTATAATGCATAAAAGCTCGAATTTACACTCACCAGCGAATGAGAATATAGTTTAACATTGATTGGGTGTACCTCGAACTTTTCAAGACTATGTGGAGGAAGACCCCAAGACCTTCATTTGGAAATTTCTACAAATCTTTTGAACCAAAAGACTTGAAAATTGCACGATGACTCAACCTAATGAAGAAAGAGCATAGAATTGATGTCACACCAAGCAATGAACAAGTTCACACTTCTGTTGGGCATCTTCAGTGTAGTAAACGCCATCCATAATCTATTCTTCCTCCCCTCAGTCCTTGATAAGAAGAATGCTTCAAGAGCAAGCCATGTTTCTTGTGATTTCTTGTAATTCGTAATGTGAGGAAGCAAAAAATCAGAGATATATTTTAGAATGTATAAGCTGGCCAAAGCATCCTTTGACCACCATGCATTTAACCTTTTATGTTGTTCTTGTGCTAGTTGGCACTTGCTTCTGAGTATTGCAATCACCTAATCTCCAGATATGTAAAAAAATAGATTCCTTCTTTGTGTGTGTGTGTGTATCTATGTTTGTGTTTGTGTGTGTGTGTTTGCGTGTGTGCATATACACACACATACCTATATATATATATATATATATATATATATATATATATATATATATATATATATATATATATATATATATGTGTGTGTGTGTGTGTGTGTATATATATATGTGTGTACATATATGTGTGTGTATATATATGTGTGTATATATATATGTGTGTGTATATATATATATATATATATATATATATATATATATATATATATATATATATATATATATATATATATATATATATGTGTGTGTGTGTGTGTGTGCGTGTGTGTGTGTCTTTGTGTGTGTGGGTGTGTGTGTGTATATGTGTGTGTGTGTGTTTGTGTGTGTGTGTGTATATATAAATATATATATATATATATATATATATATATATATATATATATATATATATATATATATATATATACCTCTATGTGTGTGTATGCTATCATGTATGTTAAATATTGTTCATGCATACAAACACGGAACATTGTATTCATTGATATTGTTATGTGTGTGTGTATGTTGTGAATCGTGTTGTTGTTGTCGGAGCTTCACCTCTCTAAGCTCCTTCATTCTCTATTGTCATTCTTCTTCTGCATGTCAGAGTGCTTCTTGCACAATATTTACCCAAAATCACTCCTTTGCATTCAAAGGTGGAGCTCGGATAGAAACAACAAGAAACACAACATACACACACACACATAAAAATATGAATGAATATATTGTTATGTGTGTGTATGCATGAAAAATACAGACACACACACACACACAAACGCCAAAAAAAATCTTGTTAAAGAATAGTTATATTTTTATTCTCAATCTTCTCAAAGATGTCCTTAAATATGATGAATTATTATTGCATTTGGTGGTCATTGTTATGCACATCCATGGGATTTGAATTTCTTTGAATTGGTGTATGCATATAAAATTGAAGGATGGCATACAATCCATACTTGCTTCCAGATGATCCACATTTGCATTTGCTTCTTCACTATAACTACTCTTTAGGATTTGCCTGTTGTTAGTGGTTTTGATAGTCACATGTGATTGATTCTTTCTTACTTATCTCCATATGTATTTTTCTTTTTATGAAGCATTTCTTCACTCAGTTGTTTTATTCTCATTTGAGGATATTCAAAGGTAGGACTTGTTTCCTATTCAGGGGCAGTGTTATTTTTTATGATGCTCAAACCAGAATTACTAAGGAAACATGATGATGTACCATCTCCTTTTTCTTATTTTTCTCTGATAGTGCTATAATTCAACATGATGTTTATTTACATGGTAGCCATTTGTCGATATACTTGAAGGGATTTAGTGTTCAAAACAAGAAGAGCAAGGAGGAGATGGAGGAAGAGAGAGAGAGAGAGTGAGAGAGAGAGAGAAAGAGAGAGAGAGAGAGAGAGAGAGAGAGAGAGAGAGAGAGAGACATATTCGAACATACACATGGGACCCTCAAAATCCACATAATGATCTCCATTGAGGCAATGCTCTAATAATGATGTATATATAAGAACATAGGGGTAAGGTCACATAACCCTTACATTTCGAGCAATCTCCCATTTAAGGTTCAATGTGACCATAAGCAGAAAAATATACAAAGAATGGTGTAGGAATATATAATGACATATAGGAAGAGTTTGGATCTCAATCCATATTGATCATCGTATACAAATTTCCACGAACAAGGTGTATCCATGCACATCAAACTACTTTAGACTCATATTGATAAGAGTCAAGCTCACATTTGACTAATGCAGGAACTGATGAAATTCTAGCAAAGCTCCCACTCACTCTATGGCCATGTCAATCATCTAACAATTGACAACTCCAAGTGCAAGTGTTCCAATATCTACTCTCAAGTAGAACAACTCATACGTAAGCCTTGCTAATGCTCATGAAACCTACGCTATCTTGGATAACCTAAGCATGTCAACCATTCCTATATCCAAGGAACCATTGTTAAGACCAACGTGTCATGACATATCTGTGTCAACATCTGACATGAGATAATCCAAGAATGACTGTATGATTGTAGACTCATCAACATATAAATCAGTCATCCTTTCAACCAAGGATGTGTGTGGTTCTGCACCTTGAGATCTAGTATGCTTTGGCATACACTATGTATCATAATAGCTATCCTTCTCTACCACACCAAGTGTATCTTCATGCTACACATGACATTATTGCACAACATCAACACCAAGATCAAATTCATGATCAAACTCTAATTGAGCATTATCACAATGCTCTAAATGATTATCCACATCCAGCTCTTAATCATCCACTGGATCATTCAAAGTGTGCTCCATAAGAGCATCCACATGATCAATAAAATCATAAACGTCAACAGACCTAGGTAGAGAAAATGAGACATGATGGGTCTCACATGGCACATAAGGCTGAACTCCCACTAAGATGAGACTATCTCTCACATGGAGCAGCTGTAGTGGATACGAGTGCCCAATCTTGGCATCTTTCACAAGCATAAGCTATCCCAATTGCAATTGAAAATGATGCTCGCCAAGGAATGCATAACATCTGCTCTCCTATTATTGGCTAACAAAAATCAAGCTCGTAGGGAATGAAGGAACATAGCATCCATGTCTAAGTATAAGTGATGCTCCACTAGGTAGTATAAGGAATATAGCTCCTCAACCCTCAATGTCATATTTTGTACCACTAGGCATGTGCACACATCCACGACTCTCACTTGAGAATTGACAAAACCACTCGTGATGTGGAGTAACATGAAAACCGGCCAATGCATTAAGTATGTGTGATATCGAATGAACAAGAGGAGTCTTGAGATGAACCATAGGAGAAATTGATATCACCATCAGTGGCATAATCAATTGCAATAGACTCTCATAAAACCACTACTTAACTTGTTTCAACTGTATATCTCTGATGTTGTCATTGCATGTGCATAAAGCAACGTCCTCCAGTATGGCCCTCATGACCACAATGCCAACATCAAAGCTATCGATGGGATCTACATCTCACATCTCTCAATGGACTCACATACATATCATGAAGTCTCTGTCATAATGCACTACTCATCTCCTTATACATACCAAAATCATATATAGAATCCACAAGATGTAATTGAATAATGGAGCTTGCCAATGCATCCATATCCATCCATATGTGGTCGGGCATGTCATTAGGTCTTTGTGCATCTCTATGCACATACATGTGTAAGCCTACACAAACCAATGTATGCCACATCTGGGCTTTCCATCTTAGAAAGTCAGTGCCATCAAACCGAGAAGACACCATGTTGGCAATCCATGAGACTATATATATATAACAAGAGACTAGAAACAATACTCTATCACCAATAGGATCACACTTGCATATCCATATGCATAACTCACATAAGCCATGTCTTACTAGAGAAGAAACCATGTGAACCACTTATCACATAACCATGGATCTAGCATGCACATAAAACCATGAGCATAAGCCTACTCACCAAGTCTCCAAACCGATCAAGTAGATGTGAAATAATCCTAAGAAAAATTTAACATAGTGTCCCGTGTAAACTCAGCAATCAAACAAGATAACCAATAGAAAAAGAAGAATGAGTAACTTCTCATCACCTATCACTGATCCAATCAAAGATAATGGAACATACACATGCCAAAACGTGATGTCAATACATGCCAATACAGTGGTGATACACCTCTCACTCAAGAATGAACCTTGCAAGATGGTCCTACCTATCATGAACAATCTGTGGCCAAGTCTAAGTTAATGGAGATAAGAAATGATCCAAATCTATCTCACAAGCATAAAGGATCTACTTGACCATCTATCTAGCATAAAAACTGATACAAATTTGGCATCATCTCCTCTGTAAGATGGACTCTAGAAACAAAATAACCATGTAGCAATCACCATCCACATCTGCCAAGCATCACACTAGAAAATAGCTATCAAATAAATTATCATATTCTAATAGAATAGCCAATCAAGGTGACAAGAAGATGTGCAATGGAGGCTCCAATATAGATCATGTACCTGCATAAAAACAAAAATAGAAGCACTAGCCAAGATCCAAAATCAACTCTCATAAAATTAAGTGCAACCGGCAACTAAATCCATATCCAAGTCACAAAGCAGGATATAGAACACAATGCTACTATACATCCATCGATAATACCATGATGAAACTCATGACATCATAAAGCTCAAAAATGTATACCACAATGTCATCTCACATGCCAAATACGTGACAAGATCATATTCTAAAGTAAGAGCTCCCACACCAAAAATTATCTCGCAAAGAAGTTCTAAATCAAAATGAACCTCCAAAAGCAATTAGGGTTCTTATGGTGAAAATATGCATCTTGATTTTTTGCTATTTTTGGGATAATAACCTCTGAGTTTCAACTCTAGCTCTTCAAAAAACTTCAAGAGCTCTTTTTTGACTATGTAATGATATATAGAACACCTCAATCAAAGGTGCGTAGCTCAAGATATACACAAAAACAAAAATCTACTATCGATTTCATCTTCACTTGTAGCACTGTTTCTCTATATTCTGCAATTTGGGCAACCAAATATTGAGAATCTCAAGTTGTCTTCTTCTACAAATTTGTAGGACTCTTTTCTAAGCTACATCGAGAAACATGAATCACTTCAATTTGACCCGTGAAACTCACATTATAGCAAAAAAAATAACCTGGTATCCAAGTGATTATAGATTCATCTTCTACATCAGTCTACATTGTTTTGAATTTTCAATGATTTAGAACTCTGAACTAGACTTTTTGCCCTTCTATCTAATTTTAACTCTCTATCCTAGGTACACACAAAACTTTAAAACACACCAATCAGAGCTTCCTAACTCTCTTTATGACCAAAATAATGAGCACCTATTGAGAGGTGCCAACCTACACATTCACCTCTTGTGACCTACGCATCCATTGAAGCTTCTTGCACACTAGCCTTCAACAAGCACTGATACCAATGAAGCACTCTGGTGTGTAGAACAAGAGGAGCAAGAAGGAGATGGAGGGAGGGAGAGAGAGAGAGAGAGAGAGAGAGAGAGAGAGAGAGAGAGAGAGAGAGAGAGAAGAGTAGATATGTGCACATATGCATGGGAGCCTCAAAACCCACAATGCTCTATAGATGATGTATATATAAGAACATAGGGGTAAGGTTACATGACCCTTATATCCTCAAAAGTACTTTATGTTTTGTCTTTGCAACCATGGATTTGATGGGATGTGTGGACTAGCTCATCAAAAATGCAATGAGGTGATTGTCACAAGTTGCTTATGATGAATTATTCTAGAAACAATGCCATCTTTTCTACATTCACATTATGAGTTTACTTCCGTTCATGGAATTTGATTTTTTGTATGCATGGTTTTTTACATAGAGATATACCTCTCCACTCTTGCTCTTCTAGAATGAATGAACTTTCTTTTATATAATCCAAAAAGTGCATATTTATAGGTTATCAAAGGGGGAAAGGACTATGTATGTTATATACTTGAAACCTATCATGAACACAAATGAGATTATCATGGACCTTAGATTTACCATGAATTTGTATATCTCATGATTAGTTTAGAATTTGCAAAACCTAATGCTACCATTGCATCCAAAATGTGCTAAAACCCTAGGATTGATTGCCTACTTGCATGTATCTTACATCTAGAGGTCCTATTTTGGATTGATCATATCACCCATAAAATCATCAATTCATAACAACTATGCAAGGAGGTCTTGGCCACATATATCCTTATAATTTCCAAAATATCATGCGAGCATCAGATTGTGCCCTGTAATAGGATTGGAACAAGATTTTGGAAATATGCTTTTGATTATAGGATCATCCACACAAGAGACCAAAGGCAGAAGAAAGGTAACAATAGCAAGATGAAAAATTTTGCTTAAAGAAAAAACCTTGGTTGCCTAGACTACTAGTATAACTAAGGAAGTTAAGGATGACGAAGAGGAGTTTTTGGAAGCTAATTGGACAATTGTTCCAGTATTTTAGGTAGATGTGGATAGTATATTGCAGCATGAGAGAGTACGGATGAAAGAGAAATGTGAGATACTTCCAAGACAAGAAATGAAGGGTACAGAAGATATTTGACAAGGAGCTTAAATTCTTACTAAGGAAAGAAGGGATCAACAGGAAAGGGATGCTAAAGATATGGTGGAAAATATGTTAAAAGTCAAGCTTCAAGCTACAAATTCGTGGGGAATCTTTTATGGACATGTGGAGCAATGAAAGGAAACCAAAAGCCACGAGATTCCATCAAGAAAGGTCACTCAACCACTCCCCAAGTCATCTCAACTAAGTCCTCCAAGTTAAGAGGCTGATTTGCAAAGGTAGTTCCTAGATTCTAGGGGCACACTTCTCACTATAAAAGGAGCATGTATTCGGACTTCTTTTGGGCCATCTTCTTGGAGTTTTAGCTCATGTAAAGTGAGCACTAAGTGCTGGAGTTGTGATAAGCAAGCCCCTTGCTTAAGCTAGCCCCTTGCTTGCTTTTTTGTTTTCTTTTAGTAGGCATATCTATGTGTGTGCGCAGGCAGTGTTGCAACTCTCTACCCCTGCGTTGTTAGCATTGGTTCTCCCTCATACTGTATCTATTTGATTTAATTCTTGTCTCATTGGATATCTATTACAGTCTATTTTGTGCTCACAAATTCTCTGGAGCATTCTCTGAGTAGTCTGGGAGAAACATTCATTTTAGTGAAGTTGTGTGATTGATATCTCTCTATGTGTGTAGGCTCTATTGGAAATATTTTGCTCTCTCTTGTAAGGGCTTGTTCTCCTTCTCTAGTTATCCATTTGCTATTATTTTGGTGTCATTGGGTAGCTATTAGAGTGCTCTAAAGTTTACCTAAGTGTGAGATTCATTCTCTGTATAATCTCTGAGAAAAGTTTGCTGGAGTGAAGTGAGGTCTCTGCTTGACTAGCAGTTGTGAGTATTCAACTAGCTCATGTTGTAGACATTGTTTCTCTTTGTGTAAGCATCCATTTGAAGTGAAAATTTGATTTGTTGGAAAGCCCTTGGTGTCTACTACAGGTTTACAAAATCGCACTGGAGTTGTCTGCATAAGCTCTGAGTAAGAGCATTTTTGGTGTGTAGAGGTCAAAGAAGGATACATGTGGAGGTCATTCATGCCTCGTCATTGCTTAGGGGTTGAGATACTTCCCCCATCAGTGGTATCGGAGCATTTGGGCATCTTGGAGGTATCACATACAAGCAAGAAGACCTCTTGGAGTTGGTGGTTGAAGGTTTGCATCAACAAAAGCTTCTTGGAGGTAGGTCACATCAAGGGGGAGCTATTCTACTCAAATTTTCAAGAGCACAAGATGTCCATCTAAGGAAAGCTTTGGATTGAGGTAACCTCGGAGCCTCATTTTCATTTTACACACATTGGAGCATTAGCCAAGGGCTAGGTCAAGTATCAAAGACTAGATATGGGAGACCAACACTCAAATTGAAAAGCTAGACAAAGGGAACTATCAACCATGGAGATTTAGGGTCTCCAACTATCTTATGGGCAAGGGCCTTTGGGGGTTGATTAGTGGAAGTGAACCAAGACCTAGGTTGGATGAGAATCCAACCAATGACCAGAGAAGGGCCTTTAGGGAATGGAATGAAAGAGACAAGAGGGTTATCTTTATTCTTTCCCAACACATTAGCAATAGCATGATCGGCCATATCCAAGACTTGGATTCAAGCATGAAGGTATGGGAGACACTTGAAAGGCTTTATTCAACAAGAACCAAAGCAAGGAAGATCCAACTCAAGAATGAGCTCAACAACCTTAGGAAGAGCTTAGGGAGTAGCATAAATGACTACATACTTAAGGTCAAGGAGTTATCAAATGCATTGGGATCCATTGGAGGCCACATAGACGATGACGATCTTGTGGCTTATACTCTCAATGGTTTGAGAGATGATGAGAAGTGGAAACCCTTTACCACTTCAGTTTATGTAAGGGATAATCTTCTTGATTTTGAGCAATTGGTTTCTCTCATGGTCACCGAAGAAATGAACATAGGTGGAAGTTCAACTAAAAGCAAGGATGCACAAGTTTTCTATGCAGGTAATCAAAGGGGCAAAGGAAGACGAGGACAAGGAAGGGGCAAAGGAAGGTTTGGAGGAAGGCAAGGCCACTCAAGCAATCAAGGACATGACCAAGGCACCTCATCACAAAGAGGGAGAGGAAGAACAAGAGGAAGAGGACGACGACATCAACAAAACAGGAATCAAGATGGCGAAGGATGTTACATATGCGGCAAGTTTGGCCACTATGCTAGAGATTGCTACCAAGGAGGAAACCAAAGGAGCCATAATCAAGGTTCTTCATACAAAGGCCAAGGTAATTATGCTTCTACAAGTTCAGAAAATGACAATCTCTTGATGATGCACATGAATGGGAATTCAAGCAAAGTAGATAACACTTGGTATATTGATAGTGGATGTAGCAACTATATGAGTTGCAATGCTTCTTGGTTTACTAATCTACATGTTCCCAAAGGTAAAGGACATGTAGAAACAGGTGATGATACAACCCATGAGATCTCCCATGTTGGAGATGTAGCTTTGGATGACAAGGAGGAAGGAAGATGTCTCAAGGATGTCTTGCATGTACCTACTATCACAAAGAACTTGGTGTTCGTTGGGCAAATGGTTCAAAGAGGCTATCAAGTAAGGTTCAACAAAGGTGGATGCTTTGTGAAGAACCCTAAGCAAGGTTACAAGGTCATATCAAGAGGAAAGAAGCAAGGGAGACTCTTCACTTTGGAGGTAAATTCTCATTCCACTCAACATGTCTACTTCACATATGGAAACAAGAGGATTTCAGAGTTGGACTTGTGGCACAAGAGGATAGGTCACATCAACATACAAAGAATGAAGGAAATGCAATTCAAGAGGCTGGTTGAAGGTCTTCCTAGCTTCCAAGGACAAGGTATGAAGCATTTATGTGAATCTTGTCAACTAGGGAAGCAAGCGAGACTTCCATTCAAGAAGAGTGGCTACATAAGCCAACATGCATTGGAGTTGATACATACAGATGTGTGGGGGCCAACCAAAGAGCAATCCATTGGAGGTAACAAGTACTTTGTCACTTTTATAGATGATTGCACAAGGATGGTTTGGGTTTATTTCATAAAAAACAAATCAGATGTGTTTACATGTTTCAAAGCATTCAAGGCAATGGTAGAGAAGGAAACAGGTACATATATCAAGAAGCTAAGGTCTGATGGAGGGGGAGAATATTTCTCCAATGAGTTGTCTGATTTTTTAATGGATCAAGGCATCAAGAGGCAAGTAACATGCAGGTACACACCCCAACAAAATGGAGTAGCAGAGAGAAAGAATAGATACATTGTCGAGATCGCTAGAGCAATGCTTAATGAGATGAACGTACCTAACATGTTTTGGAGTGGTGCAGCAAATACCACCGTGTATCTAATGAACAGGGCTCCTACCTCAGGGATCCATGGCTTGACACCATATCAAGCCTTTTATGGTAAGAAACCTGATCTTTCCCACTTGAAGATATTTGGATGTACTTGTTATGTACATGTGCCAAGTGAATTGAGGCACAAGCTACAACCAAAGGCAAAAAAGTGTGTGTTTCTAGGATATTCAAATGATCATAAAGGTTACAGGTGCTTCAACCCAAACACAAAGGACTTAAGGATATCAAGGGATGTAGCATTTGATGAGCTACTCCCTTGGTATAAGAAGTATGATTGTATGCAGGACAGAAAAAAAGCATGGACATGATGAAGAACAAATCGACCTAGAGCTAAGCGGCCCAAGGTGGTCCATCAATGAAGATAGTTCAAGCATGAACTCACCATGGAGGGGGAGATCTTCATCAATCTATGAAGCACAAACAATCAAAAAAGGCAAAGCAACATTGGTGGAGTTGGATGAAGAAGGTAATGAAGTTGAAGATGATGAAGGACACATGATGGAGAAAGAAGCCACGTCAAAGAAAGAGATCAAGTTCCCAAGGCAAAGGAGGTTTATTCCTTCAAAAGGTGAATAAAGGAAGTCTTCTAGAGTTAAGTATCCAACTCAAAGGTTTACTTATGATTCATACATGGCAACGCATTATGCATATATGAACAAAGTAGTAGAAGATCATGAGCCCGATTGCTATGAAGATGTAAGCAGGTACACCGAATGGAAAGAGGCAATGCAAGAAGAGATCGACGCACTTGAGGAAAATCAAACATGGACTCTAGTGCCCAAGAAGGAGAACATGAAGGTAATAGGTAATAAGTGGGTGTATAAAGTAAAGAGGAATTCAGATGGATCTATTTCTAGGGTCAAAGCAAGATTGGTGACCAAGGGTTTTGCACAAACCTATGGAGTGGACTTTGAAGAGACATTCAGTCCCGTGGCAAAGATGCGCACCATTAGGACACTCATTGCAATGGCTTCTAGCAAAGGATGGAAGCTTTTCCAATTGGATATCAAGAATGCCTTTCTCAATGGAGACTTGGAAGAAGAGGTATACATGGAGCAACCACTACGTTTTGTTCATAAAGAGTTTCCACATCATGTTTGTAGGTTGAAGAAGGCACTTTATGGCCTAAAGCAAGCTCCAAGGGCTTGGAACCAAAGAAGGTGGACTATTTGATCAAATGTGGTTTACAATCAATGCAAGGCGGATCCATGTCTCTTCATCAAACAAAGAGGAGAACTTGTAGTCTACATGTGTGTGTATGTAGATGATCTTATCATTACAGGTAATGATACAAAGGGCATTGAGGAGATCAATGCAAAGCTTGGAAAGGAGTTTAGGATATCTGATCTTGGAGATCTTAGGTATTTTCTTGGCATTGGAGTTGTATACAAAGAAGAAGGTATTATGCTCATACAAAGGAAGTATATTCTAGACCTACTTGAGAGGTTTGGGATGCTACATTGCAAGCCTATTTCAAATCCCATGGAAGTTAATGTAAAGCTAAGCTCCATTGATGGAGAGCCATTAGAGGATGTAACTTTGTATCGATCTATTGTAGGCTCTTTCAATTATGCCACAATAACTAGGCCTGACATAGCATATGGAGTTGGAGTGTTATCACAATTTATGCATAGTCCAAGGACTACACACTTGCAAGCTGCAAGAAGAAGGTTACGATATCTCAAGGCCACTATAAATGAAGGATTGTTCTATTCATTTGATGATGATATGCAGGTCAAAACTTATTCAGATGCGGATTGGGCCGGTTCCAAGGAGGATAGAAGAAGTACAAGTGGTTACCTTGTCATGCTAGGTAGCAAGATCATCTCATGGATTTCAAAGAAGCAACTCACGGTGGCATTATCTTCCACCGAGGCTGAGTATAGAGCTTTGGCTCAAGTCACATGTGAGCTAATGTGGATTAAGAAGTTATTTATGGAGCTTAATTTGCAGGTTGACACATATCCAATTTTTTGTGAGAACATGAGTACCATTCATCTAGCATCGAATCCTGTCTATCATGCTAGAACCAAGCATATTGAAGTGCACTATCACTTCATAAGGGAAAAGGTGATATCCAAGGAAGTTTCAGTACATCATATTGGTACCAAGGACTAAGCTGCCGACATGTTTACAAAGGCTTTGGATGGGATGAAGATTTCAAAATTCAAGCAATGCATCAACATGAAGGAGCTTGGATGAGGACGAAGAATTGAAGCTTGAGGGGGAGTGTTAAAAGTCAAGCTTCAAGCTACAAATTCGTGGGGAATCTTTTATGGACATGTGGAGCAATGAAAGGAAACCCAAAGCCACGAGATTCCATCAAGAAAAGTCACTCAACCACTCTCCAAGTCATCTCAACTAAGTCCTCCAAGTTAGGAGGCTGATTTGGAAAGGTAGTTCCTAGATTTTAGGGGCACACTTCTCACTATAAAAGGCGCATGTATCCCGACTTCTTTTGGGCCATCTTCTTGGACTTTTAGCTCATGTTAAGTGAGCACTAAGTGCTAGAGTTGTAATAAGCAAGCCCATTGCTTAAGCTACCCCCTTGTTTGCTTGTTTGTTTTCTTTTAGTAGGCATATCTATGTGTGTGCGCAGGCAGTGTTGCAACTCTCTACCCCTGAGTTGTTAGCATTGATTCTCCCTCATATTGTATCCATTTGATGTAATTCTTGTCTCATTGGATAGCTATTACAGTCTATTTTGTGCTCACAAATTCTCTGGAGCATTCTCTAAGTACTTTGGGAGAAACATTCATTTTAGTGAAGTTGTGTGATTGATATCTCTCTATGTGTGTAGGCTCTGTTGGAAATATTTTGCTCTCTCTTGTAAGAGCTGGTTCTCCTTCTCTATTTATCCATTTGCTATGATTTTTGTGTCATTGGGTAGCTATTAGAGTGCTCTAAAGTTGAACCAAGTTTGAGATTCATTCTTTGTATAATCTTTAAGAAAAGCTTGCTGGAGTGAAGTGAGGTCTCAGCTTGACTAGGAGTTGTGAGCATTCAACTAGCTCATGTTGTAGACATTGTTTCTCTTTGTGTAAGCATCCATTTGAAGTGAAATTTGATTTTTTGGAAAGCCCTTGGTGTCTACTACAGGTCTACAAAATCGCATTGGAGTTGTCTGCATAAGCTCTGAGTAAGAGCATTTTTGGTGTGCAGAGGTCAAAGAAGGATACTTGTGGACGTCATTCGTGCTTCGTCATTGCTTAGGGGTTCAGATACTTCCCCCATCAAAATATGTATGACAAGGGGTATGGGATGTGTAATATGGTAAAAGAGGATGATCTAAAGGAACTCAATTTGGATATAGAGGCTGGCCCAAAGATGGTTAAAGTAAGTATGCAGGTGGAAGGAAACTTTTTGGAAGATCTAGTTAGGATCTTAAAAGAGTACATTCATGTCTTTGCCTCAGAATTTTCTCAACTGAAGGGTATAACTCAAAAGTTACATCAGCAGTCGATTAACTTAAAAATCAATGCAATCCTAGTAGTGCAGCAAAGATAAGAGGATGAAAACAAATTTTACAAAGCAAATCAATGAGGAACAGATAAATAATTGGCAGTAGGCTTTATTAAACCTCTAAATCAACTAACATGGTTGTCATCAATAATTGGGGGATGGTGTATGCTCTCAATAAGTTTGGTCATTACTTATTGGGAAATAAGTTTTTTTTTCATGTGGATCACCAAGCATTGGTATATCTCATTAACAAGCATGTTAGCAAGATGCATGCTTTTGCTTTAGGAATTTGACTTTGTTGTTGTCCATAATATAGGGATAGAGCATGCTATAGCATATTAAAAATAGGTGAAACACCAATTGGGGTGGATGATGAATTACCTAATGCTCCATTATTCAATACTTAGGTTACTAATTCAGATTCATGGTATGATCAACTATTAGGATTTTGAATTGATGAGGTTATGCCAAAAATTTTTAGCTGAGACCAAAGGAGAAAATTTGCCTTAAAGAGTAGAACACGTTTAGTAATTGTTGGGCACTCTATAAGAAAAGCATTGATCAAGTAATCCGACAATGTGTACATAATTCTGAACAAAAGGCAGTATTATAAGAGGCTCATTCTGGCTCAACAAGAGGACATTTTTCAAGAGGTATAACAGGGCAAAAGTTTTTGCAAGGGGGAGTATGGTGGCCACAACGTTGTAGGATGCTCCTAAGTTTGCAAAAATATGGGTTATTTGTATGAAACGTGGTCAACTCGAAAATGCAAATAGAACTTCTAATCATCTTGTTTTACCTCTTGAAGCTTTTCAAAAATTGGGTATGGATCTTGTAGAACCCATCAAGCCAAGAATTAAGAGTGGAAATAGTTATATTTTGGTAGCTATTGATTATTGTACAAAATGGCTTGAAGCAGTTACTCTTAAAGATAATAAGGCAATAAGTGTAGATAGGTTCTTATATCATAAATTCATGACAATATTTGGTTGTCCGGTGGAATTAGTTAGTGACAGGGGAACTCACTTTTTGAATGAAGTAATTTTTGAGTTAACAAGAACTCCTATGACTATGCATAAGAAATCTACAGCTTTTCATCCTCAAGCTAATGGATAGGAGGAAAGTACTAACAAAATGTTGATTACAATTCTTAAAACGATTGTGCAACAAAATAAAAAAGATAAGGATATAAAGTTGAATTCAACTTTGTGGTCTTTCGAAACAGCTTTCAAACTTACAACACGAATGAAACTTTGAGGTTGGTGTATAGGTTTGAAGTATTGTTATCAATGGAGTTCATAGTGCCAAGTTTAAGAATAAGAGCTAAAATGATGTCCCAAGTTTGTCACTTAAACATAGGACATGATATTTCTTGCAATTAGATTGTACATGACTTCCATACCTAAGAAATGTTGGAGCAAGTCTATGACAAGCCTAAGTATCGGCTTGAGTCCCACAAAGTCATCAAAAAAGCTTTAAAATGAAGACTATGTAAAGTTCACTTGTGAACTACCTCTTGTAACTTTTGAAGAGTTTACTTAATGTAAAAGTGAAAGAATCTTAAGTGGTTGAGTCCACTTGATCAAAAAGGGAAAGAGGAGCCACAAATTCGTGATTTGTGGTAGGTAGAGAATCAAATCAATCATTGATTGATTGGAGAGTGATTGAGGGAAGTTAGCCTCCCAAACTCAACTATAAATAGATGGCAGTTTTAGTCGTGGTTAGAGAGACCTATGTGAAGACCTCCAAGAGCTGAGCTTTATGCCATATCAAGGTGTGATTACAAGGCAAACATATGTATCAGTAAGTCATTGTATTGTACAAGCAATATACTTTCATTTTCATGATTATTTCAGTTCATATTTCCATGTTCTTGTGAAGTATACTACTCACTGCCATATCTCTCAGTTTTCTGAGTCAGATTGCAGAGATTGTTTCTCTGCGCTTGGTGCAATATTTTCAGTAAATTACCTTGGTAAAGTTAGCTCTATAAGTGTACTATATGCTCACAAATTTTCATGTCATTGGGATGTTGCAATCTTCAGTTATGCTCATTTGAAGTCAACAGGATCTGTTCATCTTCACTTCTCTGTCAGGTACCCGATTTTTTCACTCACCTTGTCAGAGCCATTTCGCAGTGGTTACGTATCCAAATTCAATGATTTAAAGCTGGTTTGATTTATATTACAGTCTATTATAACCGTACAAATTTTCATAATCATTGGATTCCTACATTTTGAGTTATGTGCAATTTTCTTCTCACTGGTTGCAAACTATAGCAGCCCGTGAAAATCGGGATGATGTCATCACTTGTTAAAACTCATTCTCAGTGTGTGGTTCATTATTTTTGATGCGATTACTCTTGAAAGTTAGCTCTTTAAGCTAACTAGACTTCCCCAAGAGCAATTAAGTTAATTGCTGTTGTGCTTAGAGAATTATGTAAAACACTGGACATGTGTATGAACCAAGAATAGCAAGTTTTCACCTCTGAGCTAACTCCAACTTATGTGTTTTGGTCTATCTTTTTGAAAGTGATCTTCCAAGGTACATAGGGTGTCTAATACATCCATTGGCAAGCTAAAAGGGCCCACCATATACTCCTGGAGTTCATTTGGCTGGTGTAGATCAAGGATTTTGCAACACCTCTTCATCTTCAAGCACATACCTATCCATCTCTTCACAGTGGTATCAGAGCAAGGTTGGACAACATGGCAGATGGATTTCCTCCATCAATTGATAAATTGGATAGAGATAACTACTCAGCTTGGTCATTAAGAATGGAAGCTTATCTTCAAGGTAGAAGTTTATATGGTTATGTGGCTGGAGATGAAGTTATGCCAAGTTCTAGGAACAAAAGTCAACCAACACAAGAAGAGCAAGAAAGTTGAGCACATGGTGCTCCAAGGATGCACTTGCAAGGTCTTATCTCCTCAACTCTATCTCATATATTTTGTTGCCTCACATTAGAAGTTGTAAGACATCTCAGGAAGTGTGGGATGCACTTGAAGCTTTCTTTTCTTCAAGTGCCAAAGCTAGGAAGCATCAACTATGGCTTGATTTCACAACTCTCAAGAAGGCTCCCAAACAAAATGTGACTGATTTTGTCACAAAGCTCAAGGACATAGCAGATCAGTTGGGAAGCATTGGAGAGGTAATAGATGAAGAGAAAATTGTAAGGCAGGTCATCAATGGCTTGAAGGCAGATGACAAGTGGGAAGCATTCACCACAGCTATGGATTTGTACATGGACATGCATGTACCTGATTTCAATACACTCATTGGACAACTACTTACTCAAGAGGCAAAGGTTATAAAAAATGGAGAAAGCTCTAAAGGTAATCAATCTTCAGCTTTATACACTGATATAAGCAAGTCCAAAGATAACAAAGGAAAGGCAAAGAAAGTGGATGATGAAGCAGGTACATATCAAGCTAACTATGTAGGTAGAGGAAGACATAGCAGAGGTAGAGGAAAAGGAGGTAGACAAGGCAGGGGGAGATCCCAAGACTCCAACCCATGTTCTATTTGTGGATTAACTAATCATACAACTGAAAATTGCTTTAGGAATTCCAGGAATCAAAGAGGCAGAGGATACTATAGAGGAAATGGCTACTCAAGAGGAAGGTTCAACAATTATCATGGCAACTACAATAACTACAATAATTTAAACTATCAACGAGGCAACAAAGGAAGGATTTCTACATAGCTTCAGGTTGTTCAAATCATGTGGCAGGAAATGTGGCACTCCTATAAGATTTAAGAAGATCCAAGGAATAAGCATGAGGTACAAACAGGAGATGATACAAAACATCCTGTGGAGAAAATAGGCAATGTCAAAGCACCTGATGGAAACATCAACCTACTCATTAAGGTACTCTATGTCCCTACCATTACAAAGAATTTGATAAGTGTTGGGCAGATAGTAGAGAAAGGGTTGCCAGTCAGGTTCACAAAGGCAGGAGCATTTGTTGAAGATCCAAGTCAAGGATTCAGAAAAATTGCAAAAGGTGAAAAGACAGGCAGATTGTTCACATTTGAATTACAGGACACTAGAAACATTGCTCTCTTTAACTATGGTAGTCAGACACTCACAGAATTGGAACTATGGCACAAAAGGTTAGCACATATTGGTGAAAGGTCATTAAAGCAAATTTGCAGGGACCAAAGTGTACTTGGACTCCCTAATTTGTCAAAACAACATATGATTTACAAGTGTAGTGCATGTCAATTTGGAAAGTCTCACAGGTTACCATTCATGAAGAAAGGTTATATGCATGGAGATCTCTTGGAGTTGGTTCATACAGATGTATGGGGACCTAGCAAGCAAGCTTCAATATCTGGATCAAGATATTATGTCTCCTTTATTGATGATTGCAACAGATGGACTATCCTATTCTTTATGAAACACAAAGATGAAGTTTTTTCATGTTTCAAAAGATATTTGGCTCTTGTGGAGAATCAAACAGGTAAATCACTAAAAAGGCTAAGGTCAGATGGATGGGGAGAATACTTCTCCCATGATTTTCATTCTTTTCTTCAAGAAAGAGGAATCAAAAGAGAGGTGACTACAAGGTACACTCCTGAGCAAAATGGAGTGGCAGAAAGGAGGAATAGGACTATTGTTGAAGCTGCAAGGTCTATGTTAAATGAAAAGCATTTACCTAATTATCTATGGGCTGAGGCTGTATCTACAGCCACTTACTTCATTAACAGGTTGCCTTCAAAATCCCTTGATGGGATGACTCCATATGAGGCTTGGAATGGAAGAAGACCAAGCTTAGATCATTGTAAAATTTTTGGATGTATTGCTTTTGCTCATGTTCCTTCACAGGTTAGAGGCAAGATGGATCCAAAGGCAAAAAGGTGTGTATTTATTGGATATGACAACAATCAAAAGGGCTACAAGTTATACAACCCTACTAACAAAGGATTCTTGGTAAGCAGAGATGTAGTTTTTTATGAGAACAATTCATGGTATGAAGATTCATGCAGGAAGGTCAATTTACCATATGATCTTGAAGAAGATTTTCCAAAGCTTGGTAGAGAACAACCAAAGATTGAAGAACAAGACACCTCAAAGGATGATGAAGAATCTCAGATGGAAAAGATGAAAGCATGGAAGTCTAAAGGTAAAGCAAAATTGTAGGAACTTGGACATGAGGCAGAATCATCACATCATGGCCTAAGAAGATCTATGAGGGAAAAGAAAAAACCAGAAAGGTATGGGTTTGACACCTCATTAGTAACTAAACATTCCATCTACATAGCAGAGGACATAACCAACAGGAGCCATCATCATTTGAAGAGGCCAAAGCAAAAACAGAATAGAAGCATGCAATGAAGGAAGAGATTGAAGCACTTGAGGAAAACAACACTTGGGATTTGGTGCCCAAGACTTCATCCATGAAGCTAATAGGCTCAAGATTGGTCTATAAACTCAAGAAGAATTCTGATGGTTCCATTAACAGGTATAAGGCAAGGCTTGTAGCAAAAGGCTTTGCACAAACTCAGGGAATTGATTATGAGGAGACTTTCTCTCCTGTGGCAAAGATGCCTACTATTAGGGTTTTGCTTAGTATTGCCTCTTCCAAGAATCGGAAGATACTTCAACTAGATGTAAAGAATGCATTCTTGAATGGTTGGATAACAGAAGAGGTATATATGGCACAACCACCTGGTTTTGAGAATCAAGTTTATCCTGATTATGTGTGTAAACTTAACAAAGCATTGTATGGTCTCAAGCAAGCTCCAAGAGCTTGGAATTTCAGGCTTGTTTCATTCTTGCAGGACAAAGGCTTTCAACCAAGCAAGGCAGATCCTTCACTCTTTATTAAAAAGAGTAGTTCTGAGGTCATCTACTTATGTGTATATGTAGATGATATTATATTGACAGGAAATGATGCAGATGGTATGAAGAAGATCAAAGATCAGATGAGAGAAGAGTTCAAGATAAGTGATTTGGGTTCACTTACCTACTTCCTAGGTTTGGAAGTTGTCTACAAAGATCATGGTTTGTTTCTCACTCAAAGAAAGTACATTAAGGACATGTTGGCAAAATTCAAGATGCAAGATTGTAAGATTGCAGGTACTCCAATGGAGGTCAATCACAAATTGAGCTCACATGAAGGTGAACTCATAGAGGACATCACATCATATCAAAGTCTAGTGGGTAGTCTCAACTATGCCACATTGACAAGAGTAGATATATGTTACAGTGTGAGTGTGCTAAGTCAATTTATGCACACACCAAGGAAACCACATATGGATGCTGCCAAAAGGATTCTCAAGTATCTCAAAGGAAACATAAATGAAGGACTTTATTATCCTTATGTATCTGATTTAGGTTTGAAGCTATTTTCTGATGCAAATTGGGCTAGCTCCAAAGATGGTAGAAGGAGCACATCAGGTTATCTTACCTTTGCATGTTCAAAGCTTATTTCATGGTCATCCAAGAAGCAACCCACAGTTGCTCTCTCTTCTACTGAAGCTGAATATAGAGTTCTTGCCATAGCTACTCAGGAAGCTATGTGGATGAAGACATTATTCAAAGATCTTGGATTGGAGTTTGGAACTCCAACTATTTTTGGTGACAATATGAGTTCTATTCATTTGGCTACTAATCCTATCTTTCATGCAAGGACTAAACATATTGAAGTTCATTATCACTATGTACAAGAGAAGGTTCTAAGCAAAGAGATTCAAATATCATATGTGTCCACTCATCAACAATGTGCATATATTCTAACCAAAGCACTGGATGGTACAAAGCTTTACAAATTCAAGGCTATGATTGGTTTGCAGGTAATCTTGGAAGATTGAAGACCTCAAGCATACTTGGCTTGAGGGGGAGCTGTTGGAGCAAGTCTATGACAAGCCTAAGTATTGGCTTGAGTCCCACAAAGTCATAAAAAATGCTTTAAAATGAAGACTATGTAAAGTTCACTTGTGAACTACCTCTTGTAACTTTTGAAGAGTTTACTTAATGTAAAAGTGAAAGAATCTTAAGTGGTTGAGTCCACTTGATCAAAATGAGAAAGAAGAGCCACAAATTCGTGATTTGTGGTAGGTAGAGAATCAAATCAATCATCGATTGATTGGAGTGTGATTGAGGGAAGTTAGCCTCCCAAACTCAACTATAAATAGATGGGAGTTTTAGTCATGGTTAGAGAGACCTATGTGAAGACCTCCAAGAGCTGAGCTTTATGCCATATCAAGGTGTGATTACAAGGCACACATATGTATCAGTAAGTCATTGTATTGTACAAGCAATATACTTTCATTTTCATCATTATTTGAGTTCATATTTCCATGTTCTTGTGAAGTATACTACTCACTCCCATATCTCTCAGTTTTCTCAGTCAGATTTCAGAGATTTTTTCTCTGAGCATGGTGCATCATTTTCATTAATTTAACTTTGTAAAGTTAGCTCTATAATTCTACTATATGCTCAAAAAGTTTCATGTCATTTGGATGTTGCAATCTTCAGTTATGCTCATTTGAAGTCAACAGGGTCTGTTCATCTTCACTTCTCTGTCAGGTACCCGATTTTTTCACTCACCTTGTCAGAGACATTTCTCAATTTTTACTTATCAACATTCAGTGATTTAAAACTTGTTGGATTCAGCTTACGGTCTAGTAGAACCATACAAATTTTCATAATCATTGAATTCCCACATTTTGAGTTATGTGCAATTTTCTGCTCACTGGTCTCAAACTATAGTAGCCCGTGAAAATCGGGATGATGTCATCCCTTGTTAAAACTCATTCTCAATGTGTGGTTCATTATTTTTGATGAGATTACTCTTGAAAGTTAGCTCTTAAGCTACCTAGACTTCACCAAGAGGAATTAAGTTAATTGCTGCTGTGCTTAGAGAATTATGTAAAACACTGGACAGGTGTATGAACCAAGAATAGCAAGTTTTCACCTCTGAGCTAACTCCAACTTATCTGTTTTGATCTATCTTTTTGAAAGTGATCTTCCAAGGTACATAGGGTATCTAATACATCCATTGGCAAGCTAAAAGGGCCCACCATATACTCCTGGAGTTCATTTGGCTGGTGTAGATCAAGGATTTTGCAACACCTCTTCATCTTCAAGCACATACCTATCCATCTCTTCAGAGTGGTATCAGAGCAAGGTTGGACAACATGGCAGATGGATTTCCTTTCATCAATTGATAAATTGGAGAGAGGTAACTACTCAGCTTGGTCATTAAGAATGGAAGCTTATCTCCAAGGTAGAATTTTATATGGTTATGTGGCTCGAGATGAAGTTATGCCAAGTTTCAGGAACAAAAGTCAACCAACACAAGAAGAGCAAGAAAGATTGAGCACATGGTGCTCCAAGGATGCACTTGCAAGGTCTTATCTCTTCAACTCTATCTCAGATTTTTTGTTGCCTCACATTAGAATTTGTAAGACATCTCGGGAAGTGTGGGATGCACTTGAAGCTTTCTTTTCTTCAAGTACCAAAGCTAGGAAGCATCAGCTATGGCTATATTTCACAACTCTCAAGAAGGTTCCCAAACAAAATGTGACTGATTTTGTCACAAAGCTCAAGGACATAGCAGATCAGTTGGGAAGCATTGGAGAGGTAATAGATGAAGAGCAAATTGTAAGGCAGGTCATCAATGGCTTGAAGGCAGATGACAAGTGGGAAGCATTCACCACAGCTATGGATTTGTACATGGACATGCATGTACCTGATTTCAATACACTGATTGGACAACTACTTACTCAAGAGGCAAAACTTATAAAAAATGGAGAAAGCTCTAAAGGTAATCAATCTTCAGCTTTATACACTGATATAACCAAGTCCAAAGATAACAAAGGAAAGGCAAAGAAAGTGGATGATGAAGCAGGTACATATCAAGCTAACTATGCAGGTAGAGGAAGACATGGCAGAGGTAGAGGAAGAGGAGGTAGACAAGGCAGGGGGAGATCCCAAGACTCCAACCCATGTTCTATTTGTGGATTAACTAATCATACAACTGAAAATTGCTTTAGGAATTCCAGGAATCAAAGAGGCAGAGGATACTATAGAGGAAATGGCTACTCAAGAGGAAGGTTCAACAATTATCATGGCAACTACAACAACTACAATCATTCAAACTATCAAGGAGGCTACAAAGGAAGGAGAGACTACAATAACTACACAGAAGACTCAAACAAAGAGGAGTCATTATTGATCATGAACATGGCTATGCCAGAAGGTAAATCTGATGAGCATGTTTTCTACATAGATTCAGGTTGTTCAAATCATGTGGCAGGAAATGTGGCACTCCTATCAGATTTAGAAGATCCAAGGAATAATCATGAGGTACAAACAAGAGATGATACAAAACATCCTGTGGAGAAAATAGGCAATGTCAAAGCACCTGATGGAAACATCAACCTACTCAGTAAGGTACTCTATGTCCCTACCATTACAAAGAATTTGATAAGTGTTGGGTAGAGAGTAGAGAAAGGGTTGCAAGTCAGGTTCACAAAGGCAGGAGCATTTGTTGAAGATCCAAGTCAAGGATTCAAAAAAATTGCAAAAGGTGAAAACGCAGGTAGATTGTTCACATTTGAATTACAGGACACTAGAAACATTGCTCTCTTTAATTATGGTAGTCAGACACTCACAGAATTGGAAGTATGGCACAAAAGGGTAGCACATATTGGTGAAAGGTGATTAAAGCAAATATGCAAGGACCAAAGTGTACTTGGACTCCCTAAATCGTCAAAACAACATATGATTTACAAGTGTAGTGCATGTCAATTTGGAAAGTCTCACAGGTTACCATTCATGAAGAAAGGTTATATGCATGGAGATCTCTTGGAGTTGGTTCATAAAGATGTATGGGGACCTAGCAAGCAAGCTTCAATATCTCGATCAAGGTATTATGTCTCCTTTATTGATGATTGCAACAGATGGACTATCCTATTCTTTATGAAACACAAAGATGAAGTTTTTTCATGTTTCAAAAGATATTTGGCTCTTGTGGACATTCAAACAAGTAAATCACTAAAAAAGCTAAGGTCAGATAGAAGGGGAGAATACTTCTCCCATGATTTTGATTCTTTTCTTCAAGAAAGAGGAATCAAAAGAGAGGTAACTACAAGATACACTCCTGAGCAAAATGGAGTGGCAGAAAGAAGGAATAGGACAATTGTTTGCAAGGTCTATGTTAAATGAAAAGCATTTACCTAATTATCTATGGGCTGAGGCTGTATCTACAACCACTTACTTCATTAACAGGTTGCCTTCAAAATCCCTTGATGGGATGACTCCATATGAGGCTTGGAATGGAAGAAGACCAAGCTTAGATCATTGTAAAATTTTTGGATGTATTGCTTTTGCTCATGTTCCTTCACAGGTTAGAGGCAAGATGGATCCAAAGGCAGAAAGGTGTGTATTTATTGGATATGACAACAATCAAAAGGGCTACAGGTTATACAACCCTACCAACAAAGGATTCTTGGTAAGCAGAGATGTAGTTTTTGATGAGAACAATTCATGGTATGAAGATTCATGCAGGAAGGTCAATTTACCATATGATCTTGAAGAAGATTTTCCAAAGCTTGGTAGAGAACAACCAAAGATTGAAGAACAAGACACCTCAGAGGATGATGAAGAATGTCAGATGGAAAAGATCAAAGCATGGAAGTCTAAAGGTAAACCAAAATTGCAAGAACTTGGACATGAGGCAGAATCATCACATCATGGCCTAAGAAGATCTATGAGGGAAAAGAAAAAACCAGAAAGGTATGGGTTTGACACCTCATTAGTAACTAAACATTCTATCTACATAGCACAAGACATAAACCAAGAGGAGCCATCATCATTTGAAGAGGCCAAAGAAAAAATAGAATGGAAGCATGCAATGAAGGAAGAGATTGAAGCACTTGAGGAAAACAACACTTGGGATTTGGTGCCCAAGACTTCATCCATGAAGGTAATAGGCTCAAGATGGGTCTATAAACTCAAGAAGAATTCTGATGGTTCCATTAACAGGTATAAGGCAAGGCTTGTAGCAAAAGGCTTTGCACAAACTCAGGGAATTGATTATGAGGAGACTTTCTCTCCTGTGGCAAAGATGCCTAATATTAGGGTTTTGCTTAGTATTGCTTCTTCCAAGAATTGGAAGATACTTCAACTAGATGTAAAGAATGCATTCTTGAATGGTTGGATAACAGAAGAGGTATATATGGCGCAACCACCTGGTTTTGAGAATCAAGTTTATCGTGATTATGTGTGTAAACTTAACAAAGCATTGTATGGTCTCAAGCAAGCTCCAAGAGCTTGGAATTTCAGGCTTGTTTCATTCTTGTAGGACAAAGGCTTTCAACCAAGCAAGGCAGATCCTTCACTCTTTATTAAAAAGAGTAATTATGAGGTCCTCTACTTATGTGTATATGTAGATGATATTATATTGACAGGAAATGATGCAGATGGTATGAAGAAGATCAAAGATCAGATGAGAGAAGAGTTCAAGATAAGTGATTTGGGTTCACTTACCTACTTCCTAGGTTTGGAAGTTGTCTACAAAGATCATGGTTTGTTTCTCACTCAAAGAAAGTACATTAAGGACATGTTGGCAAAATTCAAGATGAAAGTCTGTAAGATTGCAGGTACTCCAATGGAGGTCAATCAAAAATTGAGCTCACATGAAGGTGAACTCATAGAGGACATCACATCATATCAAAGTCTAGTGGGTAGTCTCAACTATGCCACATTCACAAGAGTAGATATATGTTACAGTGTGAGTGTACTAAGTCAATTTATGCACACACCAAGGAAACCACATATGGATGCTGCCAAAAGGATTCTCAAGTATCTCAAAGGAACCATAAATGAAGGACTTTATTATCCTTATGTATGTGATTTAGGTTTGAAGCTATTTTGTGATGCAGATTGGGCTCGCTCCAAAGATGATAGAAGGAGCACATCAAGTTATCTTACCTTTGAAGGTTCAAAGCTTATTTCATGGTCATCCAAGAAGCAACCCACAGTTGCTCTCTCTTCTACTGAAGCTGAATATAGAGGTCTTGCCATAGCTACTCAGGAAGCTATGTGGATGAAGACATTATTCAAAGATCTTGGATTGGAGTTTGGAACTCCAACTATTTTTTGTGACAATATGAGTTCTATTCATTTGGCTGCTAATCCTATCTTTCATGCAAGGACTAAACATATTGAAGTTCATTATCACTATGTACGAGAGAAGGTTCTAAGCAAAGAGATTCAAATATCATATGTGTCCACTCATCAACAATGTGCAGATATTCTAACCAAAGCATTGGATGGTACAAAGCTTTACAAATTCAAGGCTATGATTGGTTTGCAGGTAATCTTGGAAGATTGAAGACCTCAAGCATACTTGGCTTGAGGGGGAGCTGTTGGAGCAAGTCTATGACAAGCCTAAGTATTGGCTTGAGTCCCACAAAGTCATAGAAAAAGCTTTAAAATGAAGACTATGTAAAGTTCACTTGTGAACTACCTCTTGTAATGTTTGAAGAGTTTACTTAATGTAAAAGTGAAAGAATCTTAAGTGGTTGAGTCCACTTGATCAAAAAGGGAAAGAGGAGCCAGGAATTTGTGATTTGTGGTAGGTAGAGAATCAAATCAATCATTTATTAATTGGAGAGTGATTGAGGGAAGTTAGCCTCCCAAACTCAACTATAAATAGATGGCAATTTTAGTCGTGGTTAGAGAGACCTATGTGAAGACCTCCAAGAGCTGAGCTTTATGCCATATCAAGGTGTGATTACAAGGCACACATATGTATCAGTAAGTCATTGTATTGTACAAGCAATATACTTTCATTTTCATGATTATTTGAGTTCATATTTCCATGTTCTTGTGAAGTATACTACTCACTGCCATATATCTCAGTTTTCTCAGTCAGATTTCAGAGATTGTTTCTCTGAGGTTGGTGCATTATTTTTTGTAAATTAACTTGGTAAAGTTAGCTCTATAAGTCTACTATATGCTCACAAATTTTCATGTCATTTGGATGTTGCAATCTTCAGTTATGTTCATTTGAAGTCAACAGGGTCTGTT
The DNA here is from genome assembly GCA_020310875.1 of Ceratopteris richardii. Lineage (NCBI taxonomy): Eukaryota > Viridiplantae > Streptophyta > Polypodiopsida > Polypodiales > Pteridaceae > Ceratopteris > Ceratopteris richardii. Next base: position 29,003,715 of record CM035419.1, on the reverse strand, counting down.
CATCTTCACTTCTCTCTCAGGTACCTGATTTTTTCACTCACCTTGTCAGAGCCATTGCTCCGTTTTTACTGATTCACATTCAGTGATTTAAAGCTGGTTGGATTCAGCTTACGGTCTAGTACAACCATAAAAAGTGTCATAATTATTGGATTCTTTCATTTTGAGTTATGTGCAATGTTCTGCTCACTGGTCTCAAACTGTAGCAGCCCGTGAAAATCGGGATGATGTCATCCCTTGTTAAAACTCATTCTCAGTTTGTGGTTCATTATTTTTTATGAGATTACTCTTGAAAGTTAGCTCTTTAAGCTACCTAGACTTCCCCAAGAGGAATTAAGTCAATTGCTACCGTGCTCAGAGAATTATGTAAAACACTGGACAGGTGTATGAACCAAGAATAGCAAGTTTTCACCTCTGAGCTAACTCCAACTTATCTGTTTTGATCTATCTTTTTGAGAATGATCTTCCAAGGTACATAGGGTGTCTAATACATCCATTGGCAAGCTAAAAGGGCCCACCATATACTCCTGGAGTTCATTTGGCTTGTGTAGATCAAGGATTTTGCAACACCTCTTCATCTTCAAGCACATACCTATCCATCTTTTCAAAAGAAATAGCTTAGATATACAAATTCTATGATCTTAAACGTTTTCCAAAGTTCTCTGATGTCATTGATGCCTTCTTACTAACCATGTAGATACACACATAAGTAGATAGATATGTCACCCTATCTCTTGTGCAACGATGGATTTTCTTTGCTTTAATTGTATCCACAAGTGATCAAAGAGTCTACAAGTCTCTAGTTCCATGCCCTTGCGCCTTATTTTGAGACCATATAATGCTTTCTTTAAGGAGAAAACATAACATTTTCTGATTTTATCTTGAAACCCTAATGTTAGGCCCATGCCCACTTCATCCTCTAGCTCTCTATTCAAGAAAGCATTTTTCACATCCTGTTGATACATCCTCCAATGATGGGATATCAAGAATACCTTCAATTGGATACCATACCCTATCTGACCTTCTTACTTCACCCATTCCATTGATTTGGATAATTTTTATTGGTCTCTGAGCTCTTCCCTCTTCTTCCCACGATGTTTTGTTTTTAATGCAATCCATAGGTCTTCATCTTCTTCTATTTCTCTGATTTTGGCTTTGCCTTCACTCCTTGCATCAAGCAATTTACTTGATTTAGGACTACCTTTATCCCATGGTTGAATACTCGAGACTTTTGGTGCACTAAGAAACCATGCTCTCTATTTCATCTCTTGAAGTCCTCTTTTCTTCATCCTTGTTATCTTGCATAGGTACATTTGTACCATAGCAAGGGAAATGTTCATCAAATCTAACATCCCTTGATACCTTTATTTCCCTTGTTGTGGGATCAAAACCGTTTTTCCCACCTAAATACCCTATGAATATACACCTTTCAGATTTATCATCAATCTTGGTTGTCCAATATGAACTTGGAATTAGTATATAGCATGTGCAAGGAAAGACTCTCAAGTGTGAAACATATGGCTTCCTATTGTACCAAACTTCATAGGGTGTGGTAGCATGTATACCTGATATGGTAGCTCTCTTCATGATGTATATAGTTGTGGTTGCCATTAGTCTCCAAGAAATCAGAGAACTCATGGGAGAATTATTCTCCCATCCATTTGACCTTAAACTCTTAAAGTACCTATCACATTCTCTTTCAACCATAGTTTTAAAATTTTTCAAATAATAAGATACATCTGATTTATACGTCATACAATTAAGCCATGTCATCCTTTTATAGCTATCATCAATAAAAGTTACAAAGAACCTATTATCTCCACTTGAATTCTATGTTGTTGGTCCCCAAATATCTGTATGGATGATGTCAAGTGGAATTTCTCTTCTTGAATAGTAACCTAGCTTGCTTTCCCAATTGAAAAGCTTCACATAGATTGTTAAGACTCTAGTTATAGAGATTAGCAAGCCCTAGCCCTAACCTCTTCTTTTGCATGTCATTCAATCTTTGAGTATTGATATGTCCATACCTTTTGTGCCATAGTTCCAATTTTGCTAACTTCATGTTTCCAAATGTGAAGTAAGCTATGTGGCTGAAGTTAGGCTTCACATACAAAGTGAACAGCTTTCCATCCTTCCTACCTATTTGCTATCAAATCGTGCCACTCTTTAGGGTTTTCCACAAAGCATCATTTCTAGTTGAAATTAACTTGCATTACTTTGTCAACCATTTGCCCCATAGAAACTTGATTCTTTGTGATTGTGGGAACATTAAGAACATATTTGAAACACTTGGCATTATGCGAGCCTTGCAACATAACATCATGTATATGTGTAATAGCATGAGAAGTGTCGTTACCTATTTCCACATGTTCCTTGGTTGATGGAACTTGCATATTTGAGAAGAATGCCTTGTTGCAATTGATCTGGTTGCTACGTCCACTATCAATGTACCATGTGCTTGAATCGTGTGTCTTGGAATCACTCATCTACATCATAGCTACCATTCTCACATTTTCATCTAAAGTGGATGCATAGTCACCTTTAAATATGTAGGATGAATGTTCTTCTCCCTTTTATAGCAATATCTTTCATAGTGGTAATACTTTCCACAAATGAAGTATCCTTCTAAATTCTGATTGTCTTTATTCTCATTCCACCTTCCTCTCTACCTCTAAGGTTGCCTCTCCCTCTTGATGAAGAGAATTTGCTTCATTGTTATTGATTAGAATTTGCATTTGATCCTCACCTTGTCTACGCCTTTCTATGCCTTAATTTCCTCCTCATCATCTGCCTTTACCTGCATAGAAAGCTTGGAAGTACATTGAGGATATATGTGATGGAGCTATCCTTGTATATGTGTTGAACGCTAGTTATGAAATGATTATTCCATCTATGATATTTGCAATCCAAAATATGATCTCTAGATATCATAACTAGGCAAATAGGCAATGGATCATAGGGTTGTAGCAATTTTTGAATGGAATGGTAGCATTAGTTTTTGAAACTTCTAAACCAATCATGACATATTTGAAGTCACATGAAATCTTAGATTCACGATGGTTGCCTTTGTTTCCATGATAGGTTTCAAGTTTATAGCATACATACTCTTATCTTCCCTTTAATAAGCTATAAATATGCAATTTTTGAACCTTCCTTTATTTTTTCCCCAACTCACCTAGAACATAACTATCAAAAATCTTCAAAAATGTTTTAGCTAAGAAAGATCATGCATCTTCCCCATAGCAAGCGCCATAAAGTTCAAAGTGTGTCTAAATTAGGTGGTAGCTCCTATCATTATGTATGTATTTGTGGCTGCTACATTTACCCAAAGAAAGTTGGACATATACATCTTGTTGGAGATTTCCATAGTATCTTCTACTATGTACCTATTCATCATTTTTCTACCCCAATCTTTACGTTGAATTCCAACCAAAAGAATTTGACTCGATAACGTTTTTCTCATTTCACCTATCAAGATCTTAGAATTTGGATATCTAAGCTATCTTTTAGGCATTGAAGTCATCTGCAATCTAATTGCAAGAAATACCTTGTCCTATGTTTAACCAACAAACTTGGAGATATCCTTTTAGCTCTTATTCTTAAACTCGCACTACAAACTCCATTGGTACAACTACATCAAAACTATACATGAACCTAAAAGTGTCATTTGTGTTGTAACTTTGAATGCAGTTTCGTAAGACCATAAAATTGAATCCAGCTTTAGATCCTTATCTTTGTGATTTTTTTGCACAATCTTTTTAAGAATTCTAATCAATGTTTTGTTAGTACTTTCTTGCTATCCTTTAGCTTCAAAATGATTAGCTATAGATTTTGTATGCATAATCATATGAGTTCTTGTTAACTCAGAAATTACTTCATTTGAAAGTGAGTTCCCCTTTCTAACTAATTCCACCGGACAACCAAATATTGTCATGAATTTATGATATAAGAAACTATCTACATTTATTGCATTATTATCTTTAAGAGTTACAACTTCAACCCATTTTGTATAATAATAAGTAGCTACTAAGATGTACCTATTTCAACTCATAGTTTTGGCTTGATGGGTCCTAAAAATCCTTACCCCATTTTTGAAAAGGTTCAAGAGGTAAATCAAGATGATAAGAAGTTATGTCTCCATTATCCAGTTGACCAAGTTTCAGACAAATAACCCATCTTTTTTTTAAGCTTAGGAGCATCCTTCAACACTCTGGGCCACCACACTCCCCCGTGCAAAACCTTTTTCCCTGTTATACCTCGTATAAAATATCCTCTTACTGAGTAGGAATGAGCCTATAATACTGCCTTCTATTCAAAATCAGATACACATCATCTAATTACTTGATCAATGCTTTTCTTATAGAGTGCCCCAACAATTACTTAATGTGGTCTACTCTTTAAAGGAAATTTTCTCCTTTTGTCTAAGCAAAATTTTTTTGGCTTAACCTCAGCAGGTAAAAATGCTAAGAGTTGATCATACAATGACTCCAAATTAGTAACCTAAGTATTGAATAATGGAGCATGAGATAATTCATCATCCACCCCGATTGGTGCTTCACCTATTTTTAATATGCTAAAATAATATGTTGTAGCATGCTCCTTCTCTAGAGTATAGACAACAACAAAGTCCAGTTCCCAAAGCAAAAGTGTGCATCTTGTTAATGTGCATGTTAACAAAGGTTTCTTCATGAGATATACCAATGCTTGGTGATCCACATGAAACACTACCTTGTTTCCCAATAGGTAATGACTAAACTTATTGAGGGCATACACCATCCCCAAAGCCTCTCTTCCTATAAAAGCATGATTTCTTTATGCTGAAGACAATATTCTACTTGCATAATATTTTGGCCTATACCATGCTTTGACTTTCTCTTGCATTAGAATTGCCCCTACTACCACATCCAATCATGAATAAATATGTGGAAAGGTAGTGACCAATGTGGTGGTTCCAAAACTGGTGCAATAGCTACCATCTTTTTAGAAATTGAAATGCTTTCTCTAGAGGCTCAAACCACACAAAAGGAATATCCTTCTTGGTAAAATGGGTCAATGGCATAGAAATATTAGCTTAAAATTGGAGACATCGAGCATGCCATTTAAACTAATCCATGAACCTCATTACTTCTTTTAAGTTACTTGGAGATTTTGTTGTCTAAATCGCCTCAACCTTCTTCACCTGTATTGGCATCCCTTTAGTGGATATAACATGACCTAATAAAACTCCACTCTTTCCAGCCATTGTGCTCTTACAAGGATTCAACACCGATCTATATTTTCTACATCTTTCAAAACATAACTTCACACGTAGCAAATACAAGTCGTTCTTACAATCAATAAAAAAATCCTCAACAAAAACTCTGATCAAATCTTATAGATAAGGTTGAAACAACTTATGCACCAGCTAGTTAAAGAAAGATGGCCCATTCTTAAGGCTAAACTGCATCCCTATGAAAAAATATGCACCAAACTATGTAAAAAAGGTAGTTTTGTGTTGATGCTCCTCAGGAATACTAATCTGATTGTACCTCGAAAACCATTAAGAAAACTATACAGTTCATGACTAGCTACTACATCTAGTACTGCATCACAAAATGGCATAGGAAAAGGATTTGTCAATGTTGCTTCATTAACTTTCCTATATTCCTTGCATATTCTCAACTTGCCCTTCTTTAGGTACCACAATTATTGATGACACCCATGTTACTTGATTTATAGGTTTAATCAAACATATTGCAATTATTTATCTATTCTACCTTGATTTGCTTTTTAAAATTTGTATTCATCCTCTATGTTTGCTGCACTACTAGGACTCCATGGATTTTCAAATTAATCTAGTGTTGATGTAACTCTAGGTCTATACCCTTGAATTGAGAACATTCTAAGGCAAAGACATCAATGTACTCTTTTAATATCCTAACTAGATCAATTGAAAATTTTCCTTCCACCTGCATACTTACTTTTTAAATCTTTGGGCCAGCCTCCGTATCCAAATTGAGTTCCTTTAGATCATCCTCTTTTACCATATTACACATCCCATACCTCTTTTCATACATCTTTTCCACCATATCTTTAGCATCCCTTTCCTCTTGGTCCCTTCTTTCCTTAGTAGGAATTTATGCTAGTCCTTAAATATCTTATGTGCCCTCCATTTCATATCTTGGATTAGCCTTCAGAACTCCTTGTCTTTGTCATCCTCAACTTCCTTAGTTATACTAGTAGTCTAGGCCACCAAGGTTTTTTCTTTAATCAAAATATTCCTTCTTTCATGCATTGCTATTGTTACGTTTCTTCTGCCTTTGGTCTCTTGTGTGGATGATCCTATAATCTGACGCATATTTCCAAAACCTTGTTCAAGTCTTATTAGAGGGCACAATCTAGCGCTCACATTGATGATTTCATCAGTGATATAAGCAATCCAAAATAGGACCTCTAGATGTAAGATACATGCAAGTAGCCAATCCATCCTAGAGTTTTAGCATATTTTGGATTCATATTTTCACCATAAGAATCCTAATTGCTTTCAGAGGTTCCTTTTGATTTAGAACTTCTTTGAGAGAGAATTTTTGGTGTGCAAGCTCTGCTTTTGAAAACTTGAAGGCAATTTCCATGTATGATCACTCTAGTGGCTCCTCCATATGAGAGTAGAGCATGGTATTGTCATGTATTTGGCAAGTGAGATGACATTGGGGTATACGTTTTTGAGCTTTATGTCATCATGGGTCTGATCATGGTATTATCAATTAATGTATAGTGACATTGTGGTCTATAGCTTGCTTATGACACTTGTTTATGGATTTACTTGACACTTGCACATAGCTTTATGAAAGTTGATTTTGGATTTTGTCTAGTGCTTGTATTCTTGTTTTTATGTAGGTACGTGATCTAGATTGGAGACTCTGTTGCACATCTGTTTTTGACCTTGATTGGCTATTATATTAGAATATAATCATTGTTTGGTTATCTTTTTTCGAGTGTGATTCTTGACATATGTCGATGGTGATTCACAAATGGTTATTTTCGTTCTAGAGTCCATTTTACACAGGAGATGATGCCAAAATTTTATCATTTTTTATGCTAGATAGATGGTCTAGTAGATCCTTTATGCTTGTGAGATAGATTTGGATCATTGTTTATCTCAATTAACTTGAACTTGGCCGTAGGTTGTTTGTGATAGGTAGGATCATCTTGCAAGATTCATTCTTGAGTTGGAGATGCATGGTTATGTGATAGGTGGTCCAAATGGTTTCTTCTCTAGTGAGATATTTGTTATGTGAGTTATGCATATGGATATGCAGGTGTGATCCTATTGGTGATAGAGTATTGTTTATAATCTCTTGTTATATATATAGTCTCTTGGATTGCCAGCATGGTGTCTTCTCAATTTGATGGCACTGAATTTCCGAGATCGAAAGCTCAGATATGTCATACATTGGTTCCTATAGGGTTACACATGTATGTGCATAGAGATACTGAGAGACCTCCTAGCATGCACGACCATGTATGGATGGATATGGATGCGTTGTCCAACTGCACTATCCGATTACAGCTTGTGGATTCTATATACGAGTCTGTTATGTATAAGGGCATGAGTAGTGCATTATGGCAGAGACTACATCATATGTATGTGAGTCCATTGACTTATGTGAGATGTAGATAACATTGATAGTTTTGATGCTGGCATTGTGTTTGTGATGGCCATACTTCACGATGTTTCTTCAGGTGGATGCAATGATGACGTGAAAGATATACACGTGATGCCAGTGAGGTAGTGGTTTTAGGAGAGTCTATGGCAATTGATTATGTGAGTGATGGTAATATCAATTTCTCCTATGGTTCATCTCAAGATTCCTCTTTTTCATTGGATAGCACACATATGGCTTGGTTTCTTGATGCACTAACCAGTTTTCATCTTACTCCACGTTGTGTAGAT
>CM035419.1:28920785-28990785 GCA_020310875.1 Ceratopteris richardii | reverse complement strand
AAGTTCCATCAACCAAGGAACATGTGGAAATAGGTGACGACACTCCTTTTGCTATTACACATATACATGATGTTATGTTGCAAGGCTCGCATAATGCCAAGTGCTTGAAAGATGTAGAGGAGGTACTAGGGTATCTACTTTAGCAGGATCATACAAGAGCGTACAACATAGAGTTCGCACCATGCACTTCCAATACTTCGCCTACTCAAGGGAGGTTCTCCTTAGGGAAATATACCCTTTAACATTTCTGTGAGCAGGCGAATACTAGTAATTGCACAATATTGTAATTACTCAGGGAGAGGATTAATGACAAATGACGAAAGCAGAAGACTAAACCACTCCTTAGTTTGAACAGATGATTACAACGTAGGCAAAGGAAATGTTGCAAAAGCTCATGCTCTGTACTAACATGTCAATCCAAAACAAATCAGACTCAATACAAGAGATTCATCAGATAAACTGAACACAATTAGATGAAGACTTGGACTGCTCAATACACAAGCATGAAGACTTGCTCTAATGGAAGAGAATGACAATACCCATGACTCCAAATGAATGAAAAACCAAGCCACTCTCTTCACACTATAGTGCTATTAGCCCTCCACTGGGAAGCCCACGCTCTGTATTCTCACCACAGAGTGACTTCCTACAGTAGGCTTGTAGCCACTGAGTGCAAAGAGACGACCCTTGTACGTATGTAGGTATACGTATCCCAAATGAACACAAGTCCATTGCTTTTATAGGCTCCAATAGGCCAAGAGGGTCGTGCCCATTCCTCACGTCCACTGATCATGCGTCGATTGATTGTCCAAAATTGGAGGGGTAGATCAAATATGCCACTAGTCTTCAATTGGATCCTCAAAAATAGGCAGTCGTCATGAATGGTTGGTGGCAATAGTCATTTCTCCACTTTCAGTTTTACCACTTACACATATTTTGCATGCAAGCTGAGATCCTCATTTTGTGCCACCCATGATATTCGAATGACCCTGAGAAGCACATTCTTCACATATTTTTTTGCAGTAGCTTTCGACCCTTACATATTGAGTAAGAGGGATGGTGGGTGGTGTGGGACGTGTGGGTGGAGTGGTGGGAAGTTGTGAGGGGTATGGGAGGTTGTGGGTGGGCATAGGGGGAGGTTGTGGAGGTTGTGGGGAGTGTGGGTGGTTTTGGGGGTATGGGAGGTTGTGGGTGGGAATAGGGGGAGGTTGAGGAGGTTGTGGGGGGTGTGGAAGGTTGTGCAGGGAGGGGTGGGAGAAGTCATTGTTGGTCGAAAATTGTTCCAAGATTTTAAATATTATTATTGCACCAATGGAAAGTAATCGTCGAGAGCTTTCCAACGATATATAACACTGTAGTGTTTGGTTGAAAAATGATCCTCAAAATATCCATCCAAAACAGGTGAGAACTTTGCCTAGTTTGACTTCCATTAAACATTCCCATAAGAAAGTCGACGAGCGATTTGGATAGCCCATCCGCCTCCCAATGTGCAGACCCGGGTTCGAATCCTACTAGATGCAGTGGTGAAATATCTATATCGCGATAATTATATTTTTTACAAAGCAATTATTGGAAAAAGTGAGCGATGCCGAATCCACGATGGATTGAAAAAGCTTTTCAATGTGCTTTCGGAGGAGTACACACAACCTATATAATGAGGCCATTACCTCATTGTCAAAAACTTATTCAAGAACTCAAGGAGATCATGGTGTGGAGGTTGTGGGGAGTTGTGGGAGATTGTGGGGGGTGTGGGAGGTTGTGGGTGGGAATAGGAGGTGGGCTACGGGAGGTTGCTGGAGATTGTGGGGGGTGTGGGAGGTTGTGGGTGGGAATAGGAGGTGGGCTGTGGGAGGTTGAGGTGTGGTGAGGTGAGGTGACGTTAGGTGAGGTGAGGTGAGGTGAGGTGAGGGGAGGTGAGGTGAGGGGAGGTGAGGTCAGGACGGGAGGTGAGGGGAGGTGAGGTAAGGTGAGGTGTGGTGAGGTGAGGTGGGGAGGTGAGGGGAGGGGAGGTGAGGTGAGGTGAGGTGAGGTGAGCGGAGGGGAGGTGAGGTGAGGTGAGGTGAGGTGAGGAGGGGTGAGGTGAGGTGAAGTGAGGTGAGGAGGGGTGAGGTGAGGTGAAGTGAGGTGAGGGGAGGTGAGGTGAGGAGGGGTGAGGTGAGGGGAGGTGAGGTGAGGAGGGGTGAGGTGAGGTGAAGTGAGGTGAGGGGAGGTGAGGTGAGGAGGGGAGGTGAGGTGAGGTGAGATGAGGTGAGGAGGGGAGGTGAGGTGAGGTGAAGTGAGGTGAGGTGAGGTGAGGTGAGGTGAGGAGGGGAGGTGAGGTGAGGTGAGGTGAGGTGAGGTGAGGAGGGGAGGTGAGGTGAGGTGAGATGAGGTGAGCTGAGGAAGGGATGGTGGGCGGGAGTAGGAGTGAAAGGCAGGAGAAACGGAGAGAGAGAGAGAGAGAGAGAGAGAGAGAGAGAGAGAGAGAGAGAGAGAGAGAGAGAGAGAGAGAGAGAGAGAGAGAGAGAGAGAGAGAGAGAGAGAGAAAGCATGCGGGTGGAGAGAGAGAGAGAGAGAGAGAGAGAGAGAGAGAGAGAGAGAGAGAGAGAGAGAGAGAGAGAGAGAGAGAGAGAGAGAGAGAGAGAGAGAGAGAGAGCATGCGGGTGGACAGAGAGAGAGAGAGAGAGAGCATGCGGGTGGACACACAGAGAGAGAGAGAGAGAGAGAGAGAGAGAGAGAGAGAGAGAGAGAGAGAGAGAGAGAGAGAGAGAGAGAGAGAGCATGCGAGATCACGCAGCACAAAAGACCCCCACATCAAGTCTTTGCACTGTCTCGATGCAATTCCTCCTTTATTTTTCTTATTTCAATAAGACCAAAATAAACTGCAGTAACTGAATGAAATATGGTATGTACAGTGAATGAAGTTCGTCCATCTTGCTTGAATTCAGGTAATTCTTCACCCTGGAGATATTGACTAGGGGTATCCTCTTACCCTGCAAATCCTCCAGATGCAGTGCTCCATGTGGTAATACCTTTATCACGCTGTATGGTCCTATCCATTTCGGTGCCAATTTGGTTGAAAGTGTCGGGATCTGATGCACCAGAACCAAGGATCCTTCCTTTACTTCTTTGGACCTAAGATATTTGCCGTGCAATCTTTTGTGCCCTTCTTGTGTTACTTGAAGTTTTTGCATTGATCCTTCCCTGTATTCTTCTAAGGCCACTAGTCTCCTAATGGGGGGTTCAATTCCAATGGTTTTGGCTCCAATTTCTTTTTTGATAATAAATTCAAATGGTGCTAATGCCTCTTTTCCATATACTAAGCAAAATGGACTCTCGCCAGTGGTTCCCCTCTTTGGAGTTCTGAAAGCCCATATTGCACCGACATTGCTTGTGGCCAGAAGCTTTGATGATCGAAGGATAATTTGCAAAGCAATCCAATCAAAATCTTATTGGAGCTTTCTGCTTGGCCATTCACCCTTGGATAGTAGAGGCATGACTTTTTATGAAAAACCTTGTACCTATCAAGTATAAATTGGAGCAATTGATTTACAAAATGTATGCCTCTATCACTAGTTATTTCTAGCGGGAAACCAAATCTTGAGGAAATACATTTATACAAAACCTTAGCTACTGTTAAAGCTCTGTAGTCCACAATAGCTTTAGCCTCTATCCATTTAGTTGCAAAACATGTGGCGATCAAAATATACTTCTTACCCCCAGGTTGACTAGTTGGACTAATTGGTCCTATGAAATCAAGACCCCATCGTTCGAATCGGAGGCATCCTGTGGATATGACTAATGGTTGAAAATTCAATCTAGTTGGCGTAGGAGCACGTCTCTGCCAAATGTGACACTCTTTAGCAAACGTGATTGCATCCTTGTAAATATGAGGCCACCATAGTGCTTTGTGGATGATTCAGTGAGCCAGTTCTTCCCCCTTTAGATGCCCTTCACTGTGTGCACCCTCTAGCAATAGGTTTACCTCCTCTGGATAAACACACTTCCTCAAGATATCATCCTGACAATATCTATATAGATTTCCATTTATGAGTGAGTACGCCTTGGTTTTAATGAGTAATCTTCTCTTTTCTATAGATATCAAATGCTTTGGGAGTTTTCGAGTAGTAAGAAAAGTGAGAATTCCATCATACCACTCAATCTGAGTTGCTACCAGGAAGAGATTACTATCCACCAATTCATCATTAATACCTATTGCCTTTTCGCTCATTGCAGTCTTGGATACTTGATCTGCCATGTAGTGCTCTCTTCCTGACTTAATATAAATATCAAAGTTGAATTCTTGAAACAGGAGTAACCATCTCCAAACCCTTCGAGCCACTCTAGGCTTGTTTATCAAATACTTCAAAGGCTGATGGTCAGATATGACTATAAAATGTACACCGAGAAGGTAATGTCGAAACTTTTGGAGAGCAAATACAATAGCCAAACCTTCCCTTTCGGTCGTACTGTAGTTCCTTTCTGCCTTGGTAAGTAGTCTATTGGCATAGGAGATAGGTCTATCAACCTTGTGTGATGATGGTTGAGCTAGAACTACACCAACAGCATGAAGACTGGCATCTGTATCCACATGGAACTCCAATGCCAGTTAGGGATATTTAAAAGTGGAGCAGTACATAATCTCAATTTTAGTTCACAAAATGCTTTCTTAGCTTCAGGACTCCATGAGAAAGGGACATTTTTTTACTGGTAAGCCTTGATAAGGGCTTAGCTATTTCTGAATACATTCGTATAAATCTTCTATGGTATCCTGCATGGCCCAAAACGCTTTGGACTTCCTTTGGGCTTTGTGGAATAGGCATGGAAAGGATAGCAGTAACCTTTGCAGGATCCACCGTTATCCCTTCAACAGATACTATGTGACAAAGAAGAGTGCCCTTAGTGACCAGAAAGTGACATTTAGCAGGATTTAACTTTAAACCTGTTCTGAGACATTGCTCAAAGATTTCCTTTAGAGTTTCCAAATGGTCATGGAAATCCTGAATTGCTGCTCTTCTATCTGTGCCTCAAAATACTGAAAAGTCATCCATGAAAACGCTTAGAATGGTTGTCAACCATTTGCCCAATATTAGATACATTGTTTTATTAAATGAAGGTGGTGCATTCTTCAAACCAAAAGCCATGCGGGTATAGACATAAGTTCCCCATGGAGTAACAAAGGCTATTTTGTCCCTATCATCAGGATGGATCACTATCTGATTGTAGCCACTAAAACCATCTAGGAAGTTATACAAAGTGTGATCGGCTACTTCCTCAAGTACTTGTTCTATGAAGGGCTGAGGAAATACATCTTGAACAGTAACTTTATTCAAGGCACGAAAATCAACGCAGACTCTTATTTTATCACTATTTTTCTTGGGCATAATAACCATAGAAGAAAGCCACCTGGAATGTTCTACTAGAACAATTATACCTGCTTCTTCTAGTTTTGTAATTTCCAACTTTACTGCCTCTGCATACTTTGGATTGAGTCGATACGACATACTTCTTGTAGGCGTGGCTCCCTCAACTAAGGGTATTCGGTGTAATCCAAGCTGCTCTGGTATCCCTGTTAGATCTTTGTAGGACCATGCGAAGACATTTTTCTAAGCAAAAAAGTAAAGAAGTTACCTTCTGTAGTAAAGGGGGATAATGCCATAGCCAAGAGGCCAAGTGGACTACTTGAGGGTTCTCTTCATCCCCTAGATTTACTTCTTGAACTAGTGTTTCAGGACTAGTCTTGTTTGAGAAATCATCTCCACTGTATGCAAGAGTGGACTTTAGCTTATATTCTGCAATATGTTCGCTGGTCCATCCTTGAGGTATACCTGATCTTAGCCTTAGATTCTCGAGCTGGTCTAGAGCTCTTTCCGAGGAGTCACTAGGTCAAAATGTCTGTGAGAATGCCATCTTCAAAGCCTCCCATGTATCAAAATGGCCATCTTCATATTGACTGTACCATTTGTCAGCAAGGCCTTCCAATGTGGATGGGAAGACTACCAGCATTGCATCCTCTCTATTCTGCAGACCTTGTCCATGGCATAAGGAGATGATCCTCCTCACATGATCATCAGCATCGTCATAAGCTTGTCCCTTGAAGGTAGGCAACTTGATATTGAGTCTGGAGAGAAAATGAGAGAGATTCTCCATTTGCATTGGTGTTTCTTCTGACGTATCTGAGGAGAAATCTAATGTTCTCCTATGCTTCTCCTTTGACACTGGTGACACACCCAAATCAATAGATAAATTCAAGGAGGGTAGAGGGGAGCTAGGTTCACTAGTGGAAGATATGACTCACTTGTTAAGGCTCCTTCGTACACGAAGAGGCTCCTTATCTGCTCGTGTATGGGTCATGTACTTACTTGCAAATGCAATAGGGCAAAAATATTGAAAAAGGGACTATTTACTATCCTTAGGGCCTCTCACAGAAATGCAAGGGTCCCACCGAGCATGCCAAACTGTAGAGGAGGTATTGGGGTATCTAGTTTAGCAGAATCATACAAGAGCGTACAACATAGAATTCGCACCATCCACTTCCAGTACTTCGCCTACTCAAGGGAGGTTCTCCTTAGGGAAATATACCCTTTAACATTTGTGTGAGCAGGAAAATAGCAGTAATTGCACAATATTGTAATTACTCAAGGAGAGGATTAATGACAAATGATGAAAGCAGAAGACTAAAGCACTGCTTAGTTTGAACAGATGATTACAACATAGGCAAAGGAAATGCTTCAAAAGCTGATGCTTTGTACTAACATGTCAATCCTAAACAAATCAGACTCAATACAAGAGATTTTTTCTGATAAACTGAACACAACTAGATGAAGACTTGCACTCCTCAGTACACAGGCATGAAGACTTGCTCTAATGGAAGAGCATGACAATACCCCTGACTCCAACTGAATGAAAACCCAAGCCACTCTCTTCCCACTATAGTGCTATTAGCCCTCCACTGGGAAGCCCACGCTCTGCAAGTTCCATCAACCAAGGAACATGTGGAAATAGGTGACGACACTCCTTATGCTATTATACATATACATGATGTTATGTTGCAAGGCTCGCATAATGCCAAGTGCTTGACAGATGTAGAGAAGGTACTAGGGTATCTACTTTAGCAGGATCATACAAGAGCGTACAACATAGAGTTTCCACCATGCACTTCCAATACTTCGCCTACTCAAGGGAGGTTCTCCTTAGGGAAATATACCCTTTAACATTTTTGTGAGCAGGCAAATACCAGTAATTGCACAATATTGTAATTACTCAGGGAGAGGATTAATGACAAATGACGAAAGCAAAAGACTAAACCACTCCTTAGTTCGAACAGATGATTACAATGTAGGCAAAGGAAATGCTGCAAAAATTGATGCTCTGTTCTAACATGTCAATCCAGAACAAATCAAACTCAATACAAGAGATTCGTCTGATAAACTCAACACAACTAGATGAAGACTTGCACTGCTCAGTACACAGGCATGAAGACTTGCTCTAATGGAAGAGCATGAGAATACCCATGACTCCAACTGAATGAAAACCCAAGCCACTCTCTTCACACTATAGTGCTATTAGCCCTCCACTGGGAAGCCCACGCTCTGTATCCTCACCACAGAGTGACTTCCTACAGTAGGCTTGTAGCCATAGAGTGCAAAGAGAGGACCCTTGTACGTATGTAGGTATATGTATCCCAAATGAACAGAAGTCCATTGCTTTTATAGGCTCCAATAGGCCAAGAGGGTCTTGCCGATTCCTCACCTCCACTGATCATGCATTGATTGATTGCCCAAAATTGGAGGGTAGATCAAATATGCCACCCGTCTTGAATTGGATCCTCAAAAATAGGTAGTCGTCATGAATGGTTGGCGGCAACACTCATTTCTCCACTTTCACTTTTACCACTTACACTTATTTTGGATGCAAGCTGAGATCCTCATTTTGTGCCTCCTGTGATATTCCAATGACCGTGAGAAGCACATCCTTCACATAATTTTTTGCAGTAGCTTATGACCCTTACATATCGAGTAGAAAAATGGTGCGTGGTGTGGGAGGTGTGGGTGGAGTGGTGGGAAGTTGTGAGGGGTGTGGAAGGTTGTGGGTGGGAATCGGGGGGGGTTCTGGGGAGTGTGGGAGGTTGTGGGGGGTTTTGGGGGTCTGGGAGGTTGTGGGTGGGAATAGGGGGAGGTTGAGGAGGTTGTGGGGGGTGTGGAAGGTTGTGGGCGGAGGGGTGGGAGAAGTCATTCTTGGTCAAACATTGATCAAAGATTTTAAAAATTATTATTGGACCATTGGAAAGTACTCGTTGAGAGCTTTCCAACGATATATAACACTGTAGTGTTTGGTTGAAAAATGATCCTCAAAATATCCATCCAAAACTGGTGAGAACTTTGTCTACTTGAACTTCCCTTATATGTCCATGTAAGAAAGTTGACAGGAGCCTTGGATAGCCCATCCGCCTCCCAATGTGTAGACCCGGGTTTGATTCCTACTAGAGCGAGCGGCAAAATCTCTTGATCGTGAAAATTATTTTTTTCATAAAGCAATGATTGGAAAAAGTGAGTGACGCTGAATCTGCGATGCATTGAAGAAGCTTTTCAATGTGCTTTTGGAGGAGTACAGGACCTATATAATAAGGCCATTACCTCATTGTAAAAAACTCATTCAAGAACTCAAGGAGATCATGGTGTGGAGGTTATGGGGAGTTGTGGGGCGATGGATTGAAGAAGCTTTTCAATGTGCTTTTGGAGGAGTACACAAGCTATAAAATGAGGCCATTGCCTCATTGTAAAAAACTTATTCAAGAATTCAAGGAGATCATGGTGTGGAGGTTGTGGGGAGTTGTGGGAGATTATGGGGGGTGTGGGAGGTTGTGGGTGGGAATAGGAATTGGGCTCCGGGGGGTTGTGGGGAGCTGTGGGAGATTGTGGCGGGGTGTGGGTGGTTGTGGGTGGGAATAGGAGGTGGGTTGTGGGAGGTTGAGGTGTGGTGAGGTGAGGTGAGGTGAGGTGAGGAGAGGGGGGGAGGTGAGGTGAGGTGAGGTGAGGTGAGGTGACGTGAGGTGAGCGGAGATCATGAGGTGAGGAGGGGTGAGGTGAGGTGAGGTGAGGTGAGGTGAGGGGAGGTGAGGTGAGGAGGTGAGGTGAGGTGAGGTGAGGTGAGGTGAGGTGAAGTGAGGTGGGGTCAGGTAAGGAGGTGAGGGGAGGTGAGGTGAGGGGAGGTGAGGTAAGGTGAGGTGAGGTGAGGTGAGGTGAGGTGAGGAGGGTAGGGGAGGTGAGGTGAGGTGAGGTGAGATGAGGTGAGCTGAGGTGAGGTGAGGGCAGGTAAGGTGAGGTGAGGTGACGGGAGGTGAGGTGAGGAGGGCTGACGTGAGCTGAGGTGAGGTGAGGTGAGGTGATGTGAGGTGAGCTCAGGGGAGGTGAGGTGAGGTGAGGTGAGGTGAGGAAGGGAGGTGAGGTGAGGTGAGGTGACGGGAGGTGAGGGGAGGTGAGGAGGAGAGGTGAGGTGAGGTTAGGTGAGGTGAGGTGAGGTGAGGGGGGGAGGTGAGGTGAGGTGAGGTGAGGTGAGGGTAGGTGAGGAGGGGAGGTGAGGTGAGGTGAGGTGAGGTGAGGTGAGGTGAGGTGAGGTGAGGAGGGGAGGTGAGGTGAGGTGACGTGAGGTGAGGTGAGGAATGGATGGTGGGTGGGAGTAGGAGTGAATGACGGGAGAGAGGGAGAGGGAGGGAGAGAGAGAGAGAGAGAGAGAGAGAGAGAGAGAGAGAGAGAGAGAGAGAGAGAGAGAGAGAGAGAGAGAGAGAGAGAGAGAGAGAGAGAGCATGCGAGATCGCACGGCACAACAAAAGATGTTTTTAATTTTCCCTTAATCACAAAAAATCAAGTTTCTTTGGGGCAAATGGTTGACAAAGTAATGTAGGTTAATTTCAACTAGAAATGATGCTATGTGGAAAACCCTAAAGAGTGGTACAATTTGATAGCAAATAGGTAGGAAGGATGGAAAGCTGTTCGCTTTGGATGTGAAGCCTAACTTCAACCACATAGCTTACTTCACATTTGAAAACATGAAGGTAGCAAAATTGGACCTATGGCACAAAAGGTATGCGCATATCAATACTCAAAGATTGAATGACATGCAAAAGAATAGGTTAGTGCTAGGGCTTCTAGACTCTATAATTAGAGTCTTAACAATCTATGTGAAGCTTTTCAATTGGGAAAGCAAGCTAGGTTACTATTAAAGATGAGAAATTCCACTTGACATCATTCATACAGATATTTGAGAACCAACAACAGAGAATTCAAGTGGAGATAATAGGTTCTTTGTAACTTTTATTGATGATAGTTATACATGGATGACATGGCTTAATTGTATGACGTATAAATCAAATGTATCTTATTACTTGAAGAATTTCAAAGCTATGGTTGAAAGAGAATGTGATAGGTACTTTAAGAGCTCAAGGTCAAATGGATGGGAGAATACTTCTGCCATGAGTTCTCTTATTTCTTGAAGACTAATGCCAAGCACAACTATATACATCATGAAGAGAGAGAGTTATTGATAGAGCAAGCACAACTATATACATCATGAAGAGAGCTACCCCGCAGGTATACATGCTACTACACCCTATGAAGTTTGGTACAATAGGAAGCCATATGTTTCACACTTGAGAGTCTTTCCTTGCGCATGCTCTATACTAATTCCAAGTTCATGAACAACCAAGATTGGTGATAAATCCGAAAGGTGTGTATTCATAGGTTATTTAGGTGGGAAAAACGGTCTTGATCCCACAACAAGGGAAATAAAGGTATCAAGGGATGTTAGGTTTGATGAACATTTCCCTAGCTATGGTACAAATGTACCTATGGAAGGTAACAAGGATGAATAAAAGAGGACTTCAAGAGATGAAACAGAGAGCACCGTTTCTTAGTGCACCAAAAGTGTCGAGTATTCAACCATCGTGGGATAAACGTAGTCCTAAATCAAGTAAATTGCTTGATGCAAGGAGTGAAGGCAAAGCCAAAATTAGAGAAATAGAAGAAGATGAAGACCTATGGATTGCATTAAAAACAAACCATCGTTGGAAGAGCTAACAGACCAACAAAAAATATCCAAATCAATGGAATGGGTGAAGTAAGAAGGTCAGATAGGGTATGGTATCCAATTGAAGGTATTCTAGATATCCATACCTATTAGTACCTGATGGTGGGGCTTCTTGTAATAATTCTATATTATTGTAGTAATTTAGTTGTGTGGATTGTCCTATAATCTGATGCATATTTCCAAAATCATGTTGAAGTCCATTCAGAGGGCATAGTCTAGTGATCCCATGACATTTTGGAAACTTTGAGGATATATGTCGTGGAGGACTCACTGTAAGGGTAGTTATGAATTCAAGATTTCATCGGTGATAACAACAATAAAAAATAGGATCTCTTGATATCCTTACTCGGCAAGTAGGCAATGGATCTTAGGGTTTAGGCACATTTGTATCAAACGGTTGCATTATTTTTTCCAAATTCTAAAACAATTATGACATATACAATGTCACATGAAATCTAAGATCATGTGCCTTCCCCATAGCAAGCATCATAAAGCTCAAAGCGTTTCTAGCTTAGGTGGTAGCTCCTATGCTTATGCATGTATTTTCCGTTGCTACATTTCCCCCAACGAAGTTGGGCAATTGCATCTTGTCGGAGTTTTCCCTAGTAGTTTTTAGTATGTACCTATTCTTCCTTCTGCCCCATTTAATTATTTGGACAAGGTCTGAATATCCTATATTACACGCTTGACAATACTTTCAGCCACGTTACTTTAGAGGGAAGCTTTAGCAAGCCATATGCTCACCCTCTATGTGTACGTGTGATAAAATATGTGTATGTGTGATAAAAGGAGGTGTACCTTACCTCTTTGTGAAGCTCCACGAAGAACATTTGCTGTGTAATTAGACAACATCGTCACCGCTCGCGCCTGTTCTTTCATTACACAACATACATGGCTTTCTTGTAGAATCATCGCACAAAATATTCTATTCTAACATCCTTGCCCTTGTCGAAATCATTGCGCACACGCAGTATGTATGCATATTTTGTGTGTTTGTGCCGGAGGCTTGTTTGTTCATTCTGGACTGATTCGAAATAATTCATTCTCGACTGAGGCTTTGTTACCAACCCAATCAAGCATCCACATATACATTACGCATCACCTTCTATGAGTGTACTCCATCATCATCTCTGCCACCGCAGTCACTGCCTGCTCTCTCATCGTCCTCTGCTTCTGTGGAAACGCAGCCCCCGTAGTCACACTCTTGCATTTCACTGCACTTGTAGCTGAGCAATGGAAGTAGCACGCTTCGACAATGGTTTCGTTCATGAGGTGAGGTGAGAGGTGGTGAGGTGAGGAGGGGTGAGGTGAGGTGAGGTGAGGTGAGGGGAGGTGAGGTGAGGGGAGGTGAGGTGAGGTGAGGAGGGGAGGGGAGGGGAGGTGAGGTGAGGTGAGGTGAGGTGAGGGGAGGTGAGGTGAGGTGAGGAGGGGTGAGGTGAGGTGAGGTGAGGTGAGGTGAGGAGGGGAGGTTAGGTGACTAGTCTTGTTTGAGAAATCATCTCCATTGTATGCAGGAGTGGACTTTAGCTTATATTCTACAATATGTTCTCTGGTCCATCCTTGAGGTATATCATCTCCATCGTACCTGGTCTTAGCCTTAGATTCTCGAGCTGGTCTAGAGCTCTTTCCAAAGAGTCACTAGGTCGAAATGTCGGTGAGAATGCCATCTTCAGAGCCTCCCATGTATCAAAATGGCCATCTGCATATTGACTGTACCATTTGTCAGCAAGGCCTTTGGATGGGAAGAGTACCTGGATTGCATCCTCTCTGTTCTGCAGACCTCGTCCACGGCATAAGGAGATGAACCTCCTCACATGATCATCAACATCCTCATAAGCTTGTCCCTTGAAGGTAGGCAACTTGATATTGAGTATGGAGAGTAAATGAGAGAGATCCTCCATTTGCATTGGTGTTTCTTCTGACGTATCTAAGGAGAAATCTAATGTTTTCCTATGCTTCTCCTTTGAGAAGGGTGTCGCACCCAAATCAATAGATAAATTCAAGGAGGGTAGAGGGGAGCTAGGTTCACTAGTCGAAGATATAGCTGACTTGTTAAGGCTCCTTCGTACACGAAGAGGCTCCTTATCTACTCGCGTATGGGTCATGTACCTACTTGCAAATGCAATATGGCAAAAATATTGAAAAAAGGACTATTTACTATTGTCAGGGACTCTCACAGAAATGCAAGGGTCCCACCGGGCATGCCAAACTGTAGAGGAGGTACTGGGGTATCTACTTTAGCAGGATCATACAAGAGCGTACAACATAGAGTTCGCACCATGCACTTCGAGTACTTCGCCTACTCAAGGGATGTTGTCCTTAGGGAAATATACCCTTTAACATTTTTGTGAGCAGGCGAATAGAAGTAATTGCACAATATTGTGATTTTGTACCTATTGATTGTGCCATCAGACTTTCTTTTAAGCTTATAGATCCATCTCGATCCGATTACCTTCATTGAGTCCTTCTTAGGTACTAACTCCCATGTGTCACTTTCTTTAAGTGCATCAATCTCCTCATTCATAGCTTCTTTCCATTCTGATTTGGTTATTGCTTCTTCATATGATCCTGTTTCTTCATTTGACAAATCTTTGGCAAGATAAACAGAATGTTTAGTAACAAGAGATGTATCATACCCATATCTGATAGGTTTCTTGCTTTCTCTTTGTGATCCTCTAAATGGTTAAGTTGAGGATTCAGGTATGTCTTCAAGCTTCTTCATCTTCATTTTGCCTTTGGACTTCCATGCTTTGAATTCTTCAAGATTGATAGTGTCTTCATCATCTCAACTTGAGGCTTCATCTCAGTAGGTTCCTCCTTTGTAAGACTTGGAAATTCCTCTTCCAAATCATAGGGTAATTTAACCTTCCTGCATTCATTCTCATACCAAGAATCATTTTCATCAAAGACAACATCTCTGCTTACCATAAATCCCTTATTGGTAGGATTATAAAACCTGTAACCTTTTTGATTTAAATCATACCCAATAAAGATGCATTTTTCAGCCTTTGGGTCTAGCTTACCTCTTATTTAAGAAGGAATGTGTACATATGCTACACATCCAAATATTTTGCAATTGTCAAGTGAAGGTCTCTTACCATGCCATGCTTCATAGGGTGTCATGCCATCAAGAGACTTAGATGGTAACCTATTTATGAGGTAAGTGGCAGTGGAAACACTCTCTGCCCATAGATAGTTAGGTAACCTTTTCTCATTAAGCATAGATCTAGCTATCTCAACAATTAACCTATTTCTTCTCTCAGCTACCCCATTCTGTTCATGAGAATACCTTGTGGTTATCTCTCTTTTGATGCCTCTGTCCTGCAAGAAGTCTTCAAATTCATTGGAGAAGTACTCACCTCCTCCATCTGACCTTAGCCTCTTCAAATTCCTTCCTTTCTGATTTTCAACTAATGCAAGATATTTTTTAAAGCAATTAAATACCTCATCCTTGTGCTTCATGAAGTACAATACAGTCCATCTGCTATAATCATCAATGAAAGACACATAGTACCTTGATCCTGAGACTGAGGGGTCTTTGCTTAGTCCCCATACATCTGTGTGTACAAGCTCTAGGTAGTCTTCATGCATGTATCCTTTCTTTGAGTAGGCTAACCTGTGAGACTTCCCAAATTGACAAGCACCACACTTATAAATCATATGTTGCTTGGATACATTAGGTATCCCAAGCACACATTGGTCCCTGCACATTTGTTTCAAGGTTCTCTCTCCTATGTGCCCTAACCTTTTGTGCCAAATCTCAAGCTCTGAAAGTGTTTGATCTTTATAGCTGTATAGTGCAATATTCTTTGTATCTTCCAACTCAAAAGTAAAACGTCTACCTGATTTTTCTCCTTTAACAATCCTCTTGAACCCATGTCTTGGATCCTCCACATATGCTCCATATTGGTTGAATCTAACCTGCAAACCTTTCTCCACAATCTGACCAACACTCATCAAATTTTTGGTAATGGTTGGTACATAGAGTATCCTGCTCAACAAATTCTGATTTCCATCACAAGTCTTAACATTCCCAACTTTAACTATTGAATGCTTTGTATCATCACTTGTTTGGACTTGATGCTTACCTTTTGGTTCCTCAAGATCAGAGAGTAGTGCTACATTTCCAGCCACATTATTTGAGCATCCTGAGTCAATGTAGAATAGGTGGTCATCATTTGTACCTGATTTTGAAGTCATGTTCATGATTAGAAGAGATTCATCTTGCTCCTCTGTGTAGTTTTTGTAATCCTTCCTAGATTTTAATCCTCCTTGGTAGTTGCCATTGTAATTATTGTTGTAGTTGTTGTTGTAATTATTGTTGTAGCCTTGGTGATGGTTGAATCTACCTCTTGACTGTGAGTAACCACCTCTTTGGTATCCTCTTCCTCTTTGATTCTTGTAATTCTTGAAACACTCATCTGTAGTATGATTTGATAAACCACAAATGTTGCATGGTGAGGAGTTATAAGATCTCCCCCTACCTGGCTTACCTCCTCTGCCCCTTCCTCTTGATGATCTACCTCTCCCTGCATAGTTGGCTTGAGAGGTTGAACCTTCATCTTCCACCTTCGTGCTCTTGCCTTTATCTTTAGACTTCTTATCAGTGTATAGGGCAGAAGAGTTATTACCTTTGGATGCGTCTCCATTTTTGTTGAGCTTTGCTTCATGAGTAAACAATTGTCCCATGAGATTTGTAAGATCTGGAGTGTGCATGTCCATGTAGAGATCCATGGCAATGGTGAAGCTTTCCCATTTGTCATTAGCCTTGATCCCATTGATCACTTGCCTTACAATCTGTTCTTCTTCAATCTCTTCTCCTATGCTTGCTAACTTTTCTGCTACATCTTTAATCTTCGTCACAAATTCTGAAATAGCTTGCTTAGGTTGCTTCCTTAGTGTTGTGAATTCAATCCACAACTGATTTTTCCTAGCCCTTGTGTTGGAGGAAAAATATGATGACAAGGTTTCCCAAGTCTCTTGGGATGTCTTACAATTTCTAATATGTGGCAAAAGAAAATCAGATATAGAGTTGAGTAAATAAGACCTTGCAAATGCATCCTTAGCACACCATGTGTTCAGCTTTTCATGTCCTTCCTTGGTTGGTAATCCTCTTGCTTTGAATGAGGGCAATTCCTCATCTCCTGAGATGTAACCATAGAGACTCCTTCCTTGTAAGTAGGTCTTCATCCTTAGAGACCATGATTGATAGTTGTTCCTGTCCAATTTGTCAATAAATGAAGGAAAACCATCTCCCATTTTACCTTAGTTTGCTCTGATACCACTGTTGGGAAAGATGGATGGATACTCCAAGAGACTGCGTAGGTACTGCTAAACCTGCTTTGTACCAGCCCTCTTTTGCTTCAGAGTTGATAACTAGACCTCCTTAGCTTTCCAATGACACCATAAAATGTCCTATGTCATTTGGAAATGATGTGTGCAATGATTGAATCAAAACAGATAACTTTGAAAGTCACAACCTCAAGAAAACCTTCTATTTATGGCTTGACACCTGCTAAATATTTTGCTCAGTATGACTAGCACAGTAGGAATTGGAAAAATTCCTTTTAGGCGTATCTAATTAGCTTAGTAAGCTACCTATTCCAAGTGGAACGATGTAAAATGATAAACTATGCTAAGAGAAATCAATTTAGCACGTTAAGTTATACCCTCGACTTTTTAGGACTGTAGCAGAAAATGACCAGAGTTCACCTCGATGCAGATTTCTTCAAAATGGCTGAATAGAATGTCTTCAAATTTTGAGAGCATGTAGTTTACTTCAAGCTGAATCCAACAAGCTTTGAATCACTAAAGTTGTTGACGAATTGACTGCGATATGCCCTTGACAAGTTGACCGAATTTTCAGTAGACTAATAGAGAACTTAGAGATGGACAATATGAATGTATGTATTAATGAACATTTGTTTACAACTCCATTCTCATGAACATCAATGCCAAATGGTGTAGAGAGCTGTGGGCTAGAGTGTAGACCTCACACACACCCATAAATCAGTAATGCTAGGCTCGGGAGTGCTCTCTTTTACCCGCGACTTTTCATGTCCATTTTTATAAGAGATGGGTAAACATGTGAATTCAAATTCAAACTTTTGGCTCCCTATGATCAAGCTCCTAAATGCTTGGGGATATTCTTTCAATCAAGCAACAAATTTTTTCACAAATCCTTTTGGTAGGTGATTACAAGAGATTCCAAGTCAATTTGAGATTTACAATGAGGTAAAGTGGTAATTAACCATTAGCATATGTTCCTATGCTTCTTCATGTATGTATAGACTTCAATGCATCCTTTGAGCCAAATGTGTAGGCTTGTAATTTACACCAACAATGAGGTGATGTGAGGTGAGGTAAGGGGAAGTGAGGTGAGGAGGGGAGGGGAGGTGACGTGAGGTGAGGTGAGGTGAGGTGAGGATGGGAGACGAGGTGAGGTGAGCTGAGAAGAGGGGAGGTGAGGAGGAGAGGTGAGGTGAGGTGAAGTGAGGTGAGGTTAGGTGAGATGAGGTGAGGTGAGGTGAGGAGGGGAGGTGAGGTGAGGTGAGGTGAGGTGAGGGGAGGTGAGGAGGGGAGGTGAGGTGAGGTGAGGAGGGGAGGTGAGGTGAGGTGAGGTGAGGTGAGGTGAGGTGAGGAAGGGATGGTGGGCGGGAGTAGGAGTGAATGGCGAGAGAGAGAGAGATAGAGAGAGAGAGAGAGAGAGAGAGAGAGAGAGAGAGAGAGAGAGAGAGAGAGAGAGAGAGAGAGAGAGGGAGAGGGGCAGAGAGAGAGGGGGGCAGAGAGAGAGAGAGGGGGGCAGAGAGAGAGAGAGAGAGAGAGAGAGAGAGAGAGAGAGAGAGAGAGAGAGAGAGAGAGAGAGAGAGAGAGAGAGAGAGAGCATGAGAGAGCATGCGAGATCACGCGGTGCAACAAAAGATGTTCTTAATGTTCCAAGAATCACAAAGAATCAAGTTTCTTTAGGGCAAATGGTTGACAAAGTAATGTAGGTTAATTTCAACTAGAAATGATGCTTTGTGGAAAAACCTAAAGAGTGGTACAATTTGATAGCAAATAGGTAGGAAGGATGGAGAGCTGTTCACTTTGGATGTGAAGCCTAACTTCAACCACATAGCTTACTTCACATTTGGAAACATGAAGGTAGCAAAATTGGACCTATGGAACAAAAGGTATGCGATATCAATACTCAAAGATTGAATGACATGCAAAAGAAGAGGTTAGTGCTAGGGCTTTTGAATCTCTATAATTAGAGTCTTAACAATCTATTTGAAGCTTTTCAACTGGGAAAGCGAGCTAGGTTACTATTCAAGATGAGAAATTCCACTTGATATCATCCATACAGATATTTGAGAACCAACAATAGAGAATTCAAGTGGAGATAATAGGTTCTTTGTAACTTTTATTAATGATAGTTATACAAGGATGACATGGCTTATTTGTATGACGTATAAATCAGATGTATCTTATTATTTGAAGAATTTAAAAGCTATGGTTGAAAGAGAATCTTATAGGTACTTTAAGAGCTCAAGGTCAAATGGATGGGAGAATACTTCTCCCATGAGTTCTCTGATTTCTTGAAGACTAATGCCAAGCACAACTATATACATCATGAAGAGAGAGAGTTATTGGGCTGATAGAGCAACCACAACTATATACATCATGAAGAGAGCTACCACGTCAGGTATACATGCTACCACACCCTATGAAGTTTGGTAGAATAGGAAGCCATATGTTTCACACTTGAGAGTCTTTCCTTGCACATGCTATATACTAATTCCAAGTTCTTGAACAACCACGATTGGTGATAGATCCAAAAGGTGTGTATTCATAGGGTACTTAGGTGGGAAAAACGGTCTTGATCCCACAAAAAGGGAAATAAAGGTATCAAGGGATGTTAGATTT
This sequence comes from Ceratopteris richardii, assembly GCA_020310875.1. Taxonomy (NCBI): domain Eukaryota; kingdom Viridiplantae; phylum Streptophyta; class Polypodiopsida; order Polypodiales; family Pteridaceae; genus Ceratopteris; species Ceratopteris richardii. The sequence goes on along the minus strand of CM035419.1, from coordinate 28,971,816 downwards.
GATGAACATTTCCCTTGCTATGGTACAAATGTAGCTATGGAAGGTAACAAGTATGAATAAAAGAGGACTTCAAGAGATGAAACAGAGAGCACGGTTTCTTAGTGCACCAAAAGTGTCAAGTATTCAACCATCATGGGATAAACGTAGTCCTAAATCAAGTAAATTGCTTGATGCAAGGAGTGAAGGCAAAGCCAAAATTAGAGAAATAGAAGAAGATGAACACCTATGGATTGCATTGAAAACAAACCATCTTGGGAAGAAGAGGGAAGAGCTCAAGGACCAACAAAAATTATCCAAGTCAATGGAATGGGTGAAGTAAGAAGGTCAGATAGGGTATGGTACCCAATTGAAGGTATTCTAGATATCCCATATTTTCCTTTTGTAGTTTCAATGTACGGGAAATTGTGTAGTGTTTCTTGTACCTAGTTGATCTTGCTCAAGGGGGTTCTTATAATAAAGTTTATTTCAAACCTATGATCTTGGGTTGTGGGATCTCTTGTATATTGACTAATCAAGCGATCCATACCTATTAGTACCCGGTGGTCGGGCTTCTTGTAATAATTCCATATTTATTGTAGTAATTTCCTTGCGTGGATTATCCTATAATGAGATGCATATTTCCAAAATCATGTTGAAGTCTAGTCAGAGGGCATAGTCTAGTGATCCCATGACATTTTGGAAACTTTGAGGATATATGTGGTGGAGGCCTCATTGTAAGGGTAGTTGTGAATTCATGATTTCATCGGTGATAACAACAATAAAAAATAGGATCTCTTGATATCCTAACTCGGCAAGTAGGCAATGGATCTTAGGGTTTAGGCACATTTGTATCAAACGGTAGCATTAATTTTGGCAAATTCTAAAACAATCATGACACATACAATGTCACATGAAATCTAAGATCATGTGCCTTCCCCATAGCAAGCATCATAAAGTTCAAAGCGTTTCTAGCTTAGATGGTAGCTCCTATGCTTATGCATGTATTTCCGTTGCTACATTTCCCCAAAGGAAGTTGGGCATATGCATCTTGTTGGAGATTCCCCTAGTATTTTTTAGTATGTACCTATTCTTCCTTTCGCCCCATTTAAATATTTGGACAAGGTCCAAATATCCTATGTTGCACGCTTGACAATACTTTCAGCCACGTTACTTTAGTGGGAAGCTTTAGCAAGCCATATGCTCACCCTCTATGTGTATGTGTATGTGTATGCTCACCCTCTATGTGTATGTGTATGTGTATGTGTATGTATGCTTGTTTGTTCATTCTCGACTGATTCGAAATAATTAGTTCATATTCGCTGTTCTTTGTTACCGACCCAATCAAGCATCCACATATATATTACGCATCACCTTCTATGAGTGTACTCCATCATCATCTCTGCCACCGCAGTCACTGCCTGCTCTCTTCATCGTCCTCTGCATCTGTGGAAACGCAGCCCCCGTAGTCACACTCTTGCATTTCACTGCACTTGTAGCTGAGCAGTAGAAGTAACGCGCTTCGACAATGCTTTCGTTCCTGAGGTGGGATTCATGGCTTCCATGGAGCTGCGTTTTCTTCACTGGTCTCTACCTGCTCGGCTACTGTTTCGTCTTCGCACGGCGCTGGCCTCGTGGAGCTGTCGACCGTTTCAAGGCGGCCAGCTGTTGTATGTCGATCGTCCACGGCACGTCGTCTTCCATGGCTGCTGCCATTTACATGCTCAACCTCTTCTACACCGACAAACAGGGGATGTCGTGGTCACCAACCCCATCCTCCCACAATAGCTCAACAATGAAGTTCTGGCTGGCGTCTCGTCTTGGCGCCGCCAACACTCGCTTTGAGGAGGCGATCATGGAGTACAGCACCGCCTATTTCCTCGTCGACCTCGTCCATTATCTGCTCTTCGTGCCAAACCAACCGCTTTTTGTTCTTCACCACGTCTTCACCTCATCCTATCATATGATGGAAATCTACAGCTAATCATTTTGAAGCTAATGGATAGCAAGAAAGTACTAACAAAATATTGATTAGAATTCTTAAAAAGATTGTGCAACAAAATCAGAAAGAAAAGGATTTAAAGTTGGATTCAACTTTGTGGTCATGCGAAACAACTTTCGAAGTTACAACACAAATCAAACGTCTAGGTTGGTGTATATGTTTGATGTAGTGGTACAAATGGAGTTTGTAGTGCCAAGTTTAAGAATAAGAGCTAAAATGATATCTCCAAGTTTGTTTGTTAAACATAAGACAAAGTATTTCTTGCAATTAGCTTGCATATGACTTCAATGCCTAAAAAATAGCTTAGATATCTATGGGTGATTCCACAAATCCATGATGGGTGATTCCTCAAATCCATGATGGGTATACTCTATGGGTCCTCGCTTGAGGTTTTACTTTTTTCATCTTCATTTCTTTATGTAGATACATTTGAAGCATACCAAGGTAATATCTCATTAATTATGACATCCCATGATACTTTTATCTCCTTTGTTGTGGGATTATAGAATAGATAAACCTTTTGTTCAACTTTTGGTCAAGTGTGATACATCTCGCATCCTATTATAGCATGGTTCATTTGGTTGGGTAGCAAGTACCTATTAGACATATCACATTCATTTTCTATAATAGCTTTGAACATCTTGAAATACTAAAAGAGATCAGATTTATGGTTCATAGAATAAATCCAAGTCATCGTTGTGTAATCATCAATGAAGGTTACAAAGTACCTATTATCTCTAGTTGGATTTTTCTTTGTTGGTCCCCAAACATCTGTATGGATTAGGTTGTGGATGATAGGTTAGATAGTTTATCTTCATGACGGGAAACCTATTCTACTTACCCAATTGACAAGCTTCAGACAAATTATTAAGATTCTTATTATAAATGGTTGGTAAGCTTAGCACTGACCTCTTCCTTTCCATATGCTTCAATCTATATATACCGCTATGTGTGTAGGCTATCGTGTATGTTAAATATTGTCCATGCATACACATACATAGGAATATATTCATTCGTATTGCTATTTGTGTGTATGTTGTGAGTCTTGTTGTTGTTTTCAGAGCTTCACCTCCATTTGCTCCTTCATTCTCCATTTTCATTCTTCTTTTGCCTTCTAGAGTGCTTCTTGCACAATAGTTACCCAAAATCACTTCTCTGCATTCAGACGTGGAGCTCCAATAGCAACAAGAGGATACACAACATACACATACATGTTGGAGATAGATGTCTATGGAAGCACGCGAGCAACACAAGGAAGAAGAAGAAGCTTAGAGCACAAACACACAATACTGAATGTATTACTAGAGAATGTACAAAGATAAGTAGCCCATTAGGGCAATAGGTGTATATACAAGCCGAGGGAAAAAGACCTCCTAAAGAGGGAAAAAAGTCCCCCGGCAATCCTAGTGTGTTCACACACATCACTACCTAAATATATCAACAAATTCCCTTGGGAGTGATGCGGTGAACAAGGAGCTGGCACTCATGTATAAAGAAGTGCCATGCTATGTGGAAATCACTCCACAAAAGGAAGTAAGCCCAAAGATTTGTGGAAAGCTTCAAACTTCTCCCTAGGCAGAGCCTTCGTGAAAAGGTCTACAATGTTCTCCTACGTGGGCACATAGGCCAAGCTGATCTCCCCAGCAGAGAACCTCTCCTTGACATAATGATAATGCACCTCAATGTGCTTAGTGCGAGCATGGAACACAGGGTTCCTTGCAACTGCCAATGCACTATGATTGTTAGTAAAGATGATGGTGGAAGAAGATTAACCAACACCCAAATCAGCCATAAGACGTCTAAGCCACACACACGCAACGGTCGTTGTGAAAGCTGCCCTATACTCAGCCTCACAACTGGAAGTCGCCACAATAGGCTGCTTCTTGCTCAACCAAGATATACATGAGTTACCTAGCATGAAGCAAAAACCACTGGTGGACACACGAGTGTCATAGCAACCAACCCAATCTGAGTCAAAAAAAGCATGCAAATCTGGCGGTAGTGATCCCCCCTTGAGATAAAACAACCCAAGTAGCCGAGTACCACTCAAGTAGCGAAAGATGCGCTTAACTGCCTTCCAATGCGTGACTCCTGGGCAATGCATAAACCTGCTCATCTGTGAGACAGCAAACTGAATATTCCACCGAGTAATGCATAAGTAAATCAAGCATCCAATAGTCTGCTGATAGAGAACAGCATCAAATGCATCTCCAGCATCATGAAGACTGAATCGTAAACCTGTCTCCATAGGAGTGGCAATAGGCTTAGAGTCTTCAAGGCCAAAACACTGCAATAATGTGTCAATATATTTTGTTTGACACAAAGCCATTCCATCATCAACTTGCATAAATTGAATGCCCAAATAGTGATGCAAATGCCCCAAATAAGACATCTCAAATGAGGCATGCAAATTAGCCTTGAAATCAGCAATATGCTTCTCAATAGGACCAGTGAGCAGCATGTCGTCAACATAGACAACAATGATCAGAAGCACATCATTAGCACGCTTAACATATAAGTTGCTTTCAGTTGGACTATTCTCAAAACCATGTGCAACGAGAGAGGCATGTATCTTCTCATACCAAACACGTGGTGCTTGCTTTAAACCATATAATGCCTTCTTTAACCTGCACACTTGGTTTTCATGCCCTTTTTGCATAAAGCCACGGGGCTGAAAAACATACACTTCTTCATGCAAGTCACCATTTAGAAATGCTTTTTTAATGTCCAACTGATGTACATTCCAACCGCGCATAAACCTTTGCAACAAGCCTAGCCTGATACTTGTAAACTGTACCATCAGGTTTACGCTTCAGCTTGTATACCCACTTAGTGCCAATGGCCTTCTTGCTAGGAGGCAAGTCACATAAAGACCATGTACCATTCTTCATTATAGCATCATAGTCAGATTGCATAGCAGCCATCCAATTTTTTGAATTATGTGCTTCATCAAAAGAAACAGGCTCATTCTCATCATAGAGACTAGATGCAGCCATAGCATAGCAATGTGATGCAAAGGAGGCACTATGAGAGCCAGAACAGGTACGATATGACAAAGGTGCATATAATTTGCTATCATGCAAAGTCTACACCAGCCATTTTGGCATAGTTTTTGCCTGTTGAATATCAACTCTCTCATCAACAAGTGCATCATGTAAATCTGCATCAGAAATTGAATGATTTGCATCATCATATGAAACCTGCAAAGGCTAAGAAGTTGCCTCATTAGGACCAGCACTAGACTATCCACCTGTAAAAAGATGCATCAAAGTATCATACATGTCTTTGGAGCTAACAGATGTCTCCTTAGTACATGAAAGCAATGGCTGAATAGCATCTTCCACAAAGACAACATCACGGCTAACCAGAATGCGTTTAGTGTGTGCATGATATAGACGATAGCCTTTACTTTCAGAACTATACCCAACAAACAACTCCAACAACAATCTTGTTATATGATAGTTATATTTTTAACCTCACTCTTCTTAAGGATGTCCTTAAATATGATGAATTTTGATTGCATTTGGTGGTCATTTTTATCCACATCCATGGCATTTGTATTTGTTATTTTTGATGTCAACGTTTGGTTTTTTGTATGTAGGGCAGCGATTCAACACATAAATTGCACACATGACCACTTCCATCCAAAATTTATCAGGAAGTTTCTTTCCTTTAACCATACATGTTCTATTTTTATGTTTCGCAACACCATTTTGTTGAGGTGTATATGGCACCATACATTGGTGTGAAATACCTCTTTCAAGAAGAAAAGCATTAAACTCATGGGACATGTATTCACCACCACGATCTATGTGTAGATTCAAAAGTTTTTGTGAACCAAAATTTTCAGCCATAGCTAAAGATGCTTTGAAGCAAGAAAATACCTCATTCTTTGCTTTCATAGGATACACCCATGTATGGCGAGTAGCTTCATCAATGAAGGTAACAAAATATACATGCTTCCCAAAAAATGGAGTCTTGATGGGACCACATACATCACTATGAACAAGCTTCAATTTTCTTTTAGTATGTGTATGGCTACCTTTTCGAAAAGAAGCATGATGCATTTTTCCAAGAATGCAACCTTCACATGCATGCTTTTCAATGGACGCAATTGTGTATGCAAACCAATAACCATGTCCTTCTTTTGCAAGTACAGCAACTACTAAAGCTCAACTGACCAAAACGAGCATGCCAAAGCTCCATTTCAACCATGGAAGAAGTTTAGCAACCAAAGCATTGGAGGCAGCCCTCTTGTATATGTCCATGCAATACAAACCATTACATAATGTACTGGACATCACGATAACATTGCCATAGCTGAAATCATGAACCATACACTTATCATCAACAAAGTGTACATGAAGTCCAGCTTTGGCAATCAATTGAACTGAAATTAGGTTGTTTTTAATACCGGGCACATACAATGCAATTTTCAAGAGAATCACACCTCCATTTGCAGTCGTAAGCTCAATTTCTCCTACTCCAATCATTGGATAAGAGGCATTGTTTGCTCACACCACGTGTCCTCCTTTGGGTGCATCTTTCAAAGAGGCCAAAAATCTTTTGCATGATGTTATGTGCTTTTAGGCACCACTATCAAAGAACCAATCTAAATCAGGCTCACTCACAACCATACATATAGAATGCAAAGAAGCATCATAATGACATGTAACAACACATGCCCAAAAATCTTGAGCCATGTTAGCTTCATCATTCTGTACATTTGCTAAATTTTCAGCAATGGATATGTCGGATTCCCTCTTCCTTTCATTGCATTTAGCAAGCTTTGTACACTCATCAATAGTATGACCAGCCTTTGGGCAATATTTGCATCTCTTCTTCTTTTGCAAATCACCATCATTAGAGGAATGAGTGGAAGAGGAAGGTTGAGGCTTTGGTTTTGATGAACCCAAAGCTGAACCATACTTGCTTTTCCCCTTTTGTGAGATAGCAAGTGCTTGTGCTCCCTCAACCAAACCACTCCTATTCATTCTAGATTGCTCTTCTTGCAAAAGAAGAGACACAACCTCATCAAATGCATACATATTAGGATTCCATTTTGCAACCAAACAGAGTGTATGTTGATATATTTAGGTAGTGATGTGTGTGAACACACTAGGACCACCGGGGCACTTTTTTCCCTCTTTAGAAGGTTTTCTTCCCCCGGCTTGTATATACACCTATTGTCCTAATGGGCTACTTATCTTTGTACATTCTCTAGTAATACATTTAGTATTGTGCATTGTGCTCTGAGCTTCTTCTTCTTCCTTGTGTTGTTCGTGTGCTTCCGCAGACGTCTAACTCCAACAATTGGTATCAGAGTAGGTCGTCGCTTCATCTAGGGCACCATCGACACTCCTCCGTTTGTATTCTCAGAATCGCACGAATTTTGGTGAGCATACTCAGCGTGTTTCTGAGATCAAAACGGCTTTGCTCTCTGGTGCCGAAATCAGGATCTGAGCTCGTTTCGACCTCCGAACGCACTATCACAATGCTTGTGTAGGCTATTTTGTCTTTTTGTGCCAAAGGTATACACCAGCTTCTATTCGCTAGTTTAAGCATCTCAAAGTGTGCTACAGGTCTAGTGGAATTTGTCTAGGTAGTTCTATTCAACTTTTTGAGATACAGTCGATTTTCTGCATCAAGGTATCTTAGTCACGAGCCATGGCTGAAAGCAATGATGTATTCTGTATGTTGGCTGTTGAGGATAAGTTGGATAGTACCAACTACCCGTTATGTGCTTATATGATGCGACATGTGTTGGTTGCAAAATGACTGTGGAACATTGTTCAGGGTGTCGAAAAACGTCCTATCACACCTGCAACTGTTACAGCTGTAGGTACTGAAGCTGATGCAAAAGGTGTGGAAGATGATGATATTATGCATATTCCTATTTGTGCTGCGGTTTCTGCTGCACCTACTACAGAGCAGATTCGTTGGGATGGCAGAGATGCCCATGCACATGCATTGATAGATTTGTCTGTTAAACGTGCCATTATTCCTCACATACGCTCTTGCAGAATAGCTAAGGATGCTTGGGATACACTTACCACATTGTACCAAGCTAGGAATGAGGCTCTTGTTGCTTACCTCCGAAAACAGTTGGAAGTGATTACAAGAGATTCCAAGTCAATTTGAGATTTACAATGAGGGAAAGTGGTAATTAACCATTAGCATATGTTCCTATGCTTCTTCATGTATATATAGACTTCAATGCATCCTTTGAGCCAAATGTGTAGGCTTCTAATTTACACCAACAGTGAGGTGACGTGAGGTGAGGTAATGGGAGGTGAGGTGAGGAGGGGAGGGGAGGTGAGGTGAGGTGAGGTGAGGTGAGGTGAGGAGGGAAGACGAGGTGAGGTGAGCTGAGGTGAGGGGAGGTAAGGTGAGGTGAGGTGAGGTGAGGTGAGGTTAGGTGAGGTGAGGTGAGGTGAGGAGGGGAGGTGAGGTGAGGTGAGGTGAGGTGAGGGGAGGTGAGGAGGGGAGGTGAGGTGAGGTGAGGAGGGGAGGTGAGGTGAGGTGAGGTGAGGTGAGGTGAGGTGAGGAAGGGATGGTGGGCGGGAGTAGGAGTGAATGGCGAGAGAGAGAGAGAGAGAGAGAGAGAGAGAGAGAGAGAGAGAGAGAGAGAGAGAGAGAGAGAGAGAGAGAGAGAGAGAGAATGAGAGAGCATGCGAGAGCATGCGAGATCACGCGGTGCAACAAAAGATGTTCTTAATGTTCCAAGAATCACAAAGAATCAAGTTTCTTTAGGGCAAATGGTTGACAAAGTAATGTAGGTTAATTTCAACTAGAAACGATGCTTTGTGGAAAAACCTAAAGAGTGGTACAATTTGATAGCAAATAGGTAGGAAGGATGGAAAGCTGTTCACTTTGGATGTGAACCCTAACTTCAACCACATAGCTTACTTCACATTTGGAAACATGAAGGTAGCAAAATTGGACCTATGGAACAAAAGGTATGCGATATCAATACTCAAAGATTGAATGACATGCAAAAGAAGAGGTTAGTGCTAGGGCTTTTGAATCTCTATAATTAGAGTCTTAACAATCTATTTGAAGCTTTTCAACTGGGAAAGCAAGCTAGGTTACTATTCAAGATGAGAAATTCCACTTGATATCATCCATACAGATATTTGAGAACGAACAATAGAGAATTCAAGTGGAGATAATAGGTTCTTTGTAACTTTTATTGATGATAGTTATACAAGGATGACATGGCTTATTTGTATGACGTATAAATCAGATGTATCTTATTATTTGAAGAATTTAAAAGCTATAGTTGAAAGAGATTGTGATAAGTACTTTAAGAGCTCAAGGTCAAATGGATGGGAGAATTCTTCTCCCATGAGTTCTCTGATTTCTTGAAGACTAATGCCAAGCACAACTATATACATCATGAAGAGAGAGAGTTATTAAGCTGATAGAGCAACCACAACTATATACATCATGAAGAGAGCTACCACGTCAGGCATACATGCTACCACACCCTATGAGGTTTGGTACAATAGGAAGCCATATGTTTCACACTTGAGAGTCTTTCCTTGCACATGCTATATACTAATTCCAAGTCCATGAACAACCACGATTGGTGATAAATCCGAAAGGTGTGTATTCATAGGGTACTTAGGTGGGAAAAAACAAGGGAAATAAAGGTATCAAGGGATGTTAGATTTGATGAACACTTCCCTTGCTATGGTACATATGTAGCTATGGAAGGTAACAAGTATGAATAAAAGAGGACTTCAAGAGATGAAACAGAGAGCACGGTTTCTTAGTGCACCAAAAGTGTCAAGTATTCAACCATCATGGGATAAACGTAGTCCTAAATCAAGTAAATTGCTTGATGCAAGGAGTGAAGGCAAAGCCAAAATTAGAGAAATAGAAGAAGATGAACACCTATGGATTGCATTGAAAACAAACCATCTTGGGAAGAAGAGGGAAGAGCTCAAGGACCAACAAAAATTATCCAAGTCAATGGAATGGGTGAAGTAAGAAGGTCAGATAGGGTATGGTACCCAATTGAAGGTATTCTAGATATCCCATATTTTCCTTTTGTAGTTTCAATGTACGGGAAATTGTGTAATGTTTCTTGTACCTAGTTGATCTTGCTCAAGGGGGTTCTTATAATAAAGGTTATTTCAAACCTATGATCTTGGGTTGTGGGATCTCTTGTATATTGATCAATCAAGCGATCCATACCTATTAGTACCCAGTGGTCGGGCTTCTTGTAATAATTCCATATTTATTGTAGTAATTTCCTTGCGTGGATTATCCTATAATGAGATGCATATTTCCAAAATCATGTTGAAGTCCAGTCAGAGGGCATAGTCTAGTGATCCCATGACATTTTGGAAACTTTGAGGATATATGTGGTGGAGGCCTCATTGTAAGGGTAGTTGTGAATTCATGATTTCATCGGTGATAACAACAATAAAAAATAGGATCTCTTGATATCCTAACTCGGCAAGTAGGCAATGGATCTTAGGGTTTAGACACATTTGTATCAAACGGTAGCATTAATTTTTGCAAATTCTAAAACAATCATGACACATACAATGTCACATGAAATCTAAGATCATGTGCCTTCCCCATAGCAAGCATCATAAAGTTCAAAGCGTTTCTAGCTTAGATGGTAGCTCCTATGCTTATGCATGTATTTTCCGTTGCTACATTTCCCCAAAGGAAGTTGGGCATATGCATCTTGTTGGAGATTCCCCTAGTATTTTTTAGTATGTACCTATTCTTCCTTTCGCCCCATTTAAATATTTGGACAAGGTCCAAATATCCTATGTTGCACGCTTGACAATACTTTCATCCACGTTACTTTAGTGGGAAGCTTTAGCAAGCCATATGCTCACCCTCTATGTGTATGTGTGATAAAAGGAGGTGTACCTTACCTCTTTGTGGAGCTCCACGAAGAACATTTGCTGTGTAATTAGACAACATCGTCACCGCTCGCGCCTGTTCTTTCATTACACAACAACTTACATGGCTTTCTTGTAGAATCATCGCACAAAATATTCTATTCTAACATCCTTGCCCTTGTCGAAATCATTGCGCACACGCAGCATGTATGCTTATTTTGTGTGTTTGTGCCGGAGGCTTGTTTGTTCATTCTCGACTGATTCGAAATAATTAGTTCATATTCGCTGTTCTTTGTTACCGACCCAATCAAGCATCCACATATATATTAGGCATCACCTTCTATGAGTGTACTCCATCATCATCTCTGCCACCGCAGTCACTGCCTGCTCTCTTCATCGTCCTCTGCTTCTGTGGAAACGCAGCCGCCGTAGTCACACTCTTGCATTTCACTGCACTTGTAGCTGAGCAGTAGAAGTAGCGCGCTTCGACAATGCTTTCGTTCCTGAGGTGGGATTCATGGCTTCCATGGAGCTGCGTTTTCTTCACTGGTCTCTACCTGCTCGGCTACTGTTTCGTCTTCGCACGGCGCTGGCCTCGTGGAGCTGTCGACCGTTTCAAGGCGGCCAGCTGTTGTATGTCGATCGTCCACGGCACGTCGTCTTCCATGGCTGCTGCCATTTACATGCTCAACCTCTTCTACACCGACAAACAGGAGATGTCGTGGTCACCAACCCCATCCTCCCACAATAGCTCAACAATGAAGTTCTGGCTGGCGTCTCGTCTTGGCGCCGCCAACACTCGCTTTGAGGAGGCGATCATGGAGTACAGCACCGCCTACTTCCTCGTCGACCTCGTCCATTATCTGCTCTTCGTGCCAAACCAACCGCTTTTTGTTCTTCACCACGTCTTCACCTCACCCTATCATATGATGGAAATCTACAGCTAATCATTTTGAAGCTAATGGATAGCAAGAAAGTACTAACAAAATATGGATTAGAATTCTTAAAAAGATTGTGCAACAAAATCAGAAAGAAAAGGATTTAAAGTTGGATTCAACTTTGTGGTCATGCGAAACAACTTTCGAAGTTACAACACAAATCAAACGTCTAGGTTGGTGTATATGTTTGATGTAGTGGTACAAATGGAGTTTGTAGTGCCAAGTTTAAGAATAAGAGCTAAAATGATATCTCCAAGTTTGTTTGTTAAACATAAGACAAAGTATTTCTTGCAATTAGCTTGCATATGACTTCAATGCCTAAAAAATAGCTTAGATATCTATGGGTGATTCCACAAATCCATGATGGGTGATTCCTCAAATCCATGATGGGTATACTCTATGGGTCCTCGCTTGAGGTTTTACTTTTTTCATCTTCATTTCTTTATGTAGATACATTTGAAGCATACCAAGGTAATATCTCATTAATTATGACATCCCATGATACTTTTATCTCCTTTGTTGTGGGATTATAGAATAGATAAACCTTTTGTTCAACTTTTGGTCAAGTGTGATACATCTCGCATCCTATTATAGCATGGTTCATTTGGTTGGGTAGCATGTACCTATTACACATATCACATTCATTTTGTATAATAGCTTTGAACCTCTTGAAATACTAAAAAAGATCAGATTTATGGTTCATAGAATAAATCCAAGTCATCGTTGTGTAATCATCAATGAAGGTTACAAAGTACCTATTATCTCTAGTTGGATTTTTTTTGTTGGTCCCCAAACATCTGTATGGATTTGGTTGTGGATGATAGGTTAGATAGTTTATCTTCATGACGGGAAACCTATTCTACTTACCCAATTGACAAGCTTTAGACAAATTATTAAGATTCTTATTATAAATGGTTGGTAAGCTTAGCACTGACCTCTTCCTTTCCATATGCTTCAATCTATATACTACCTTGCTCTTCCCATACATGAAGTAGGGTTTTTGGTTGAAATTGGGCTTCAAATCCAATGTAATTAGACTCAATGAAATTAAAGAGGTGTGGAACTTCACTAGCTCAAAGAGATCCTCTATATTTTGATGGAAGCTATGACTCCAAACACTCAGAGCATCCAACACACTTGCAAATGGAAAAATTCCTTTTATGGGAATTTCACACATAGGGTTGACTTCCTATAATGCATAAAAGACTGAATTTACACTGACCAACAAATGCGAATAAAGTTTAACACTAATTGCGTGTACCGCGAGCTTTTCAAGACTATGCATAGGATGACCCCAAGACCTTCATTTGGAAATTTCTATAGATCTAAGACTTGAAAATTGCACGACTGATGAAGAAAGAGCAGAGAATTGATGTCAAACCAAGCAATGAACAAATTCACACTCCATCCATAACTTATTCTTCCCACCCTTGGTCCTTGATAGGAAGAATGCTTCAAGAGAAAGCCATGTTTCTTGTGATTTCTTGTAATTCCTAATAAGAGGAAGAATAAAAATCAAAGATATATTTTAGAATGTATAAGCTTGCCAAAGCATCCTTTGAGCACCATGCATTTAACCTTTTATGCTGCTCCTGTGTTAGTTGGCCCTTGCTTCTGAGTATGGCCATCACCTAATCTCCAAATATGTAACCAAATAGATTTCTTCGTTGTGTGTGTGTGGGTGAATATATATATATATATATATATATATATATATATATATATATATATATATATATATATATATATATATATATATATATATATATATATATATATATATATATATGTGTATATATATATATATGTATGTATATATATATATATATACATGTATATATATATATATATATATATATATATATATATATATATATATATATATATATATGTATATATATATATATATATATATATATATATATATACATATATATATATATATATATATATATATATATATATATATATATATATATATATATATATATATATATATATATATTTATGTATGTGTGTATCTTAAATATTGTTCATGCATACACACACATAGCCCTTTCTTTTGAGTATCGACATCATCTAATCTCCATATGTGTAACCAAATAGATTCCTTCCTTGCGTGTGGGTATATATATATATATATATATATATATATATATATATATATATATATATATATATATATATATATATATATATATATATATATATATATATATATATGTGTGTGTGTGTGTGTGTGTGTGTGTATGTTGTCGTGTATGTTAAATATTGGCCATGCATACACATACATAGCCCTTTGTTCTGAGTATTGACATCCTGTAGTCTCCATATATGTAACCAAAATGATTCCTTCCTTGTGTGTGGGTATATATATATATATATATATATATATATATATATATATATATATATATATATATATATATATATATATATATATATATATATACCGCTATGTGTGTATGCTATCGTGTATGTTAAATATTGTTCATGCATACACATACATAGGAATATATTCATTCGTAATGCTATGTGTGTGTATGTTGTGAGTCTTGTTGTTGTTTTCAGAGCTTCACCTCCATTTGCTCCTTCATTCTCCATTTTCATTATTCTTTTGCCTTCCAGAGTGCTTCTTGCACAATAGTTACCCAAAATCACTTCTCTGCATTCAAAGGTGGAGCTCCAATAGCAACAAGAGGATACACAACATACACATACATGTTGCAGATAGATGTCTATGGAAGCACGTGAACAACACAAGGAAGAAGAAGAAGCTTAGAGCACAAACACACAATATTGAATGTATTACTAGAGAATGTACAAAGATAAGTATCCCATTAGGGCAATAGGTGTATATACAAGCCGAGGGAAAAAGACCTCCTAAAGAGGGAAAAAAGTCCCCCGCCAATCCTAGTGTGTTCACACACATCACTACCTAAATATATCAACAAATTCCCTTGGGAGTGATGCGGTGAACAAGGAGCTGGCACTCATGTATAAGGAAGTGCCAAGCTATGTGGAAATCACTCCACAAAAGGAAGTAAGCCCAAAGCTTTGTGGAAAGCTTGAAACTTCTACCTAGGCAGAGCCTTCGTGAAAAGGTCTACAATGTTCTCCTACGTGGGCACATAGGCCAAGCTGATCTCCCCAGCAAAGAACCTCTCCTTGACATAATGATAATGCACCTCAATGTGCTTAGTGCGAGCATGGAACACAGGGTTCCTTGCAACTGCCAATGCACTATGATTGTTAGTAAAGATGATGGTGGAAGAAGATTAACCAACACCCAAATCAGCCATAAGACGTCTAAGCCACACACACTCAACAGTCGTTGTGAAAGCTGCCCTATACTCAGCCTCACGACTGGAAGTGGCCACAATAGGCTGCTTCTTGCTCAACCAAGATATACATGAGTTACCTAGCATGAAGCAAAAACCACTGGTGGACACATGAGTGTCATAGGAACCAACCCAATCTGAGTCAGAAAAAGCATGCAAATCTGGCGGTAGTGATCCCCCCTTGAGATAAAACAACCCAAGTAGCCTAGTACCACTCAAGTAGCGAAAGATGCGCTTAACTGCCTTCCAATGCGTGACTCCTAGGCAATGCATAAACCTGCTCATCTGTGAGACAGCAAACTGAATATTCCACCGAGTAATGCATAAGTAAATCAAGCATCCAATAGTCTGCTGATAGAGAACAGCATCAAATGCATCTCCAGCATCATGAAGACTGAATCGTAAACCTGTCTCCATAGGAGTGGCAATAGGCTTAGAGTCTTCAAGGCCAAAACACTGCAATAATGTGTCAATATATTTTGTTTGACACAAAGCCATTCCATCATCAACTTGCATAAATTGAATGCCCAAATAGTGATGCAAATGCCCCAAATAAGACATCTCAAATGAGGCATGCAAATCAGCCTTGAAATCAGCAATATGCTTCTCAATAGGACCAGTGAGCAGCATGCCGTCAACATAGACAACAATGATCAGAAGCACATCATTAGCACGCTTAACATATAAGGTGCTTTCAGTTGGACTGTTCTCAAAACCATGTGCAACAAGATAGGCATGTATCTTCTCATACCAAACACGTGGTGCTTGCTTTAAACCATATAATGCCTTCTTTAACCTGCACACCTGGTTTTCATGCCCTTTCTGCATAAAGCCACGGGGCTGAAAAACATACACTTCTTCATGCAAGTCACCATTTAGAAATGCTTTTTTAATGTCCAACTGATGTACATTCCAACCGCGCATAACCCTTTGCAACAAGCCTAGCCTGATACTTGTAAACTGTACCATCAGGTTTACGCTTCAGCTTGTATACCCACTTAGTGCCAATGGCCTTCTTGCTAGGAGGCGAGTCACATAAAGACCATGTACCATTCTTCATTATAGCATCATAGTCAGATTGCATAGCAGCCATCCAATTTTTTGAATTATGTGCTTCATCAAAAGAAACAGGCTCATTCTCATCATAGAGACTAGATGCAGCCATAGCATAGCAATGTGATGCAAAGGAGGCACTATGAGAGCCAGAACAGGTACGATATGACAAAGGTGCATATAATTTCCTATCACGCAAAGTCTACACCAGCCATTTTGGCATAGTTTTTGCCTGTTGAATATCAACTCTCTCATCAACAAGTGCATCATGTAAATCTGCATCAGAAATTGAATGATTTGCATCATCATATGAAACCTGCAAAGGCTAAGAAGTTGCCTCATTAACACCAGCACTAGACTATCCACCTGTAAAAAGAGGCATCAAAGTATCATACATGTCTTTGGAGCTAACAGATGTCTCCTTAGTACATGAGATCAATGGCTGAATAGCATCTTCCACAAAGACAACATCACGGCTAACCAGAATGCGTTTAGTCTGTGGATTATACAGACGATAGCCTTTACTTTCAGAACTATACCCAACAAACAACTCCAACAACAATCTTGTTATATGATAGTTATATTTTTAACCTCACTCTTCTTAAGGATGTCCTTAAATATGATGAATTTTGATTGCATTTGGTGGTCATTTTTATCCACATCCATAGGATTTTTATTTGTTATTTTTGATGTCAACATTTGGTTTTTTTGATGTAGGGCAGCGATTCAACACATAAATTGCACACATGAACACTTCCATCCAAAACTTATCAGGAAGTTTCTTTCCTTTAACCATACATGTTCTATTTTTATGTTCCACAACACCATTTTGTTGAGGTGTATATGGCACCATACATTGGTGTGAAATACCTCTTTCAAGAAGAAAAGCATTAAACTCATGGGACATGTATTCACCACCACGATCTCTGTGTAGATTCAAACGTTTTTGTGAACCAAAATTTTCAGCCATAGCTAAAGATGCTTTGAAGCAAGAAAATACCTCATTCTTTGCTTTCATAGGATACACCTATGTATGGCGAGTAGCTTCATCAATGAAGGTAACAAAATATACATGCTTCCCAAAAAATGGAGTCTTGATGGGACCACATACATCACTATGAACAAGCTGCAATTTTCTTTTAGTATGTGTATGGCTACCTTTTGGAAAAGAAGCATGATGCATTTTTCCAAGAATGCAACCTTCACATGCATGCTTTTCAATGGACGCAGTTGTGTATGCAAACCAATAACCATGTCCTTCTTTTGCAAGTACAGCAACTAGTAAAGCTCAACTGACCAAAACGAGCATGGCAAAGCTCCATTTCAACCATGGAAGAAGTTTAGCAACCAAAGCATTGGAGGCAGCCCTCTTGTATATGTCCATGCAATACAAACCATTACATAATGTACCGGACATCACGATAACATTGCCATTGCTGAAATCATGAACCATACACTTATCATCAACAAAGTGTACATGAAGTCTAGCTTTGGCAATCAATTGAACTGAAATTAGGTTGTTTTTAATACTGGGCACATACAATGCAATTTTCAAGAGAATCACACCTCCATTTGCAGTCGTAAGCTCAATTTCTCCTACTCCAATCATAGGATAAGAGGCATTGTTTGCTCACACCACGTGTCCTCCTTTGGGTGCATCTTTCAAAGAGGCCAAAAATCTTTTGCATGATGTTATGTGCTTTTAGGCACCACTATCAAAGAACCAATCTAAATCAGGCTCACTCACAACCATACATATAGAATGCAAAGAAGCATCATAATGACATATAACAACACATGCCCAAAAATCTTGAGCCATGTTAGCTTCATCATTCTGTACATTTGCTAAATTTTCAGCAATGGATATGTCGGATTGCACCGACATTGCTTGTGGCCAGAAGCTTTGATGATCGAAGGATAATTTGCAAAGCAATCCAATCAAAATCTTATTGGAGCTTTCTGCTTGGCCATTCACCCTTGGATAGTAGGGGCATGACTTTTTATGAAAAACCTTGTACCTGTCAAGTATAAATTGGAGCAATTGATTTACAAAATGTATGCCTCTATCACTAGTTATTTCTAGCGGGAAACCAAATCTTGAGGAAATACATTTATACAAAACCTTAGCTACTGTTAAAGCTCTGTAGTCCACAATAGCTTTAGCCTCTATCCATTTAGTTGCAAAACATGTGGCGATCAAAATATACTTCTTACCCCCAGGTTGACTAGTTGGACTAATTGGTCCTATGAAATCAAGACCCCATCGTTCGAATGGGAGCCATCCTGTGGATATGACTAATGGTTGGAAATTCAATCTAGTTGGCGTAGGAGCACGTCTCTGCCAAATGTGACACTCTTTAGCAAACGTGATTGCATCCTTGTAAATATGAGGCCACCATAGTGCTTTGTGGATGATTTAGTGAGCTAGTTCTTCCCCCTTTAGATGCCCTTCACTGTGTGCACCCTCTAGCAATAGGTTTACCTCCTCTCGATAAACACACTTCCTCAAGATATCATCCTGACAATATCTATATAGATTTCCATTTATGAGTGAGTACGCCTTGGTTTTAATGAGTAATCTTCTCTTTTCTATAGATATCAAATGCTCTGGGACTTTTCAAGTAGTAAGAAAAGTGAGAATTCCATCATACCACTCAATCTGAGTTGCTACCAAGAAGAGATTACTATCCACCAATTCATCATTAATACCTATTGCCTTTTCGCTCATTGCAGTCTTGGATACTTGATCTGCCATGTAGTGCTCTCTTCCTGACTTAATATAAATATCAAAGTTGAATTCTTGAAACAGGAGTAACCATCTCCAAACCCTTCGAGCCACTCTAGGCTTGTTTATCAAATACTTCAAAGGCTGATGGTCAGATATGACTATAAAATGTACATCGAGAAGGTAATGTCGAAACTTTTGGAGAGCAAATACAATAGCCAAACCTTCCCTTTCGGTCGTAGTGTAGTTCCTTTCTGCCTTGGTAAGTAGTCTATTGGCATAGGAGATAGGTCTATCAACCTTGTGTGATGATGGTTGAGCTAGAACTACACCAACGGCATGAAGACTGGCATCTGTATGCACATGGAACTCCAATGCCAGTTAGGGATATTTAAAAGTGGAGTAGTACATAATCTCAATTTTAGTTCACAAAATGCTTTCTTAGCTTCAGGACTCCATGAGAAAGGGACATTTTTTTACTGGTAAGCCTTGATAAGGGCTTAGCTATTTCTGAATACATTCGTATAAATCTTCTATGGTATCCTGCATGGCCCAAAAAGCTTTGGAGTTCCTTTGGGCTTTGTGGAGTAGGCACGGAAAGGATAGCAGTAACCTTTGCAGGATCCACCGTTATCCCTTCAACAGATACTATGTGACAAAGAAGAGTGCCCTTAGTGACCAGAAAGTGACATTTAGCAGGATTTAACTTTAAACCTGTTCTGAGACATTGCTCAAAGATTTCCTTTAGAGTTTCCAAATGGTCATGGAAATCCTGAATTGCTGCTCTTCTATTTGTGCCTCAAAATACTGAAAAGTCATCCATGAAAACGCGTAGAATGGTTGTCAACCATTTGCCCAATATTAGATACATTGATTTATTAAATGAAGCTAGTGCATTCTTCAAACCAAAAGCCATGCGGGTATAGACATAAGTTCCCCATGGAGTAACAAAGGCTATTTTGTCCCTATCATTAGGATGGATCACTATCTGATTGTAGCCACTAAAACCATCTAGGAAGTTATACAAAGTGTGATCGGCTACTTCCTCAAGTACTTGTTCTATGAAGGGCTGAGGAAATACATCTTGAACAGTAACTTTATTCAAGGCACGAAAATCAACGCAGACTCTTATTTTATCACTATTTTTCTTGGGCATAATAACCATAGAAGAAAGCCACCTCGAATGTTCTACTAGAACAATTATACCTGCTTCTTCTAGTTTTGTAATTTCCAACTTTACTGCCTCTGCATACTTTGGATTGAGTGGATACGACATACTTCTTGTAGGCGTGGCTCCCTCAACTAAGGGTATTCGGTGTAATCCAAGCTGCTCTGGTATCCCTGTTAGATCTTTGTAGGACCATGCGAAGACATTTTTCTAAGCAAAAAAGTAAAGAAGTTACCTTCTGTAGTAAAGGGGGATAATGCCATAGCCAAGAGGCCAAGTGGACTACTTGAGGGTTCTCTTCATCCCCTAGATTTACTTCTTGACCTAGTGTTTCAGGACTAGTCTTGTTTGAGAAATCATCTCCACTGTATGCAAGAGTGGACTTTAGCTTATATTCTGCAATATGTTCGCTGGTCCATCCTTGAGGTATACCTGATCTTAGCCTTAGATTCTCGAGCTGGTCTAGAGCTCTTTCCGAGGAGTCACTAGGTCAAAATGTCTGTGAGAATGCCATCTTCAAAGCCTCCCATGTATCAAAATGGCCATCTTCATATTGACTGTACCATTTGTCAGCAAGGCCTTCCAATGTGGATGGGAAGACTACCAGCATTGCATCCTCTCTATTCTGTAGACCTCGTCCATGGCATAAGGAGATGATCCTCCTCACATGATCATCACCATCGTCATAAGCTTGTCCCTTGAAGGTAGGCAACTTGATCTTGAGTCTGGAGAGTAAATGAGAGAGATCCTCCATTTGCATTGGTGTTTCTTCTCACGTATCAGAGGAGAAATCTAATGTTCTCCTATGCTTCTTCTTTGACACTGGTGACACACCCAAATCAATAGATAAATTCAAGGAGGGTAGAGGGGAGCTAGGTTCACTAGTCGAAGATATGACTCACTTGTTAAGGCTCCTTCGTACACGAAGAGGCTCCTTATCTGCTCGTGTATGGGTCATGTACTTACTTGCAAATGCAATAGGGCAAAAATATTGAAAAAGGGACTATTTACTATCCTCAGGGCCTCTCACAGAAATGCAAGGGTCCCACCGGGCATGCCAAACTGTAGAGGAGGTATTGGGGTATCTAGTTTAGCAGAATCATACAAGAGCGTACAACATAGAATTCGCACCATCCACTTCCAGTACTTCGCCTACTCAAGGGAGGTTCTCCTTAGGGAAATATACCCTTTAACATTTGTGTGAGCAGGAAAATAGCAGTAATTGCACAGTACTGTAATTACTCAAGGAGAGGATTAATGACAAATGATGAAAGCAGAAGACTAAAGCACTCCTTAGTTTGAACAGATGATTACAACATAGGCAAAGGAAATGCTCCAAAAGCTGATGCTTTGTACTAACATGTCAATCTTGAACAAATCAGACTCAATACAAGAGATTTTTTCGGATAAACTGAACACAACTAGATGAAGACTTGCACTCCTCAGTACACAGGCATGAAGACTTGCTCTAATGGAAGAGCATGACAATACCCCTGACTCCAACTGAATGAAAACCCAAGCCACTCTCTTCACACTATAGTGCTATTAGCCCTCCACTGGGAAGCCCACGCTCTGCAAGTTCCATCAACCAAGGAACATGTGGAAATAGGTGACGACACTCCTTATGCTATTACACATATACATGATGTTATGTTGCAAGGCTCGCATAATGCCAAGTGCTTGAAAGATGTAGAGAAGTTACTAGGGTATCTACTTTAGCAGGATCATACAAGAGCGTACAACATAGAGTTCGCACCATGCACTTCCAATACTTCGCCTACTCAAGGGAGGTTCTCATAAGGGAAATATACCCTTTAATATTTTTGTGAGCAGGCAAATACCAGTAATTGCACAATATTGTAATTACTCAGGGAGAGGATTAATGACAAATGACGAAAGCAAAAGACTAAACCACTCCTTAGTTCGAACAGATGATTACAATGTAGGCAAAGGAAATGCTGCAAAAGTTGATGCTCTGTTCTAACATGTCAATCCAGAACAAATCAAACTCAATACAAGAGATTCGTCTGATAAACTCAACACAACTAGATGAAGACTTGCACTGCTCAGTACACAGGCATGAAGACTTGCTCTAATGGAAGAGCATGAGAATACCCATGACTCCAACTGAATGAAAACCCAAGCCACTCTCTTCACACTATAGTGCTATTAGCCCTCCACTGGGAAGCCCATGCTCTGTATCCTCACCACAGAGTGACTTCCTACAGAAGGCTTGTAGCCATAGAGTGCAAAGAGAGGACCCTTGTACGTATGTAGGTATATGTATCCCAAATGAACAGAAGTCCATTGCTTTTATAGGCTCCAATAGGCCAAGAGGGTCTTGCCGATTCCTCACGTCCACTGATCATGCATTGATTGATTGCCCAAAATTGGAGGGTAGATCAAATATGCCACCCGTCTTGAATTGGATCCTCAAAAATAGGTAGTCGTCATGAATGGTTGGCGGCAACACTCATTTCTCCACTTTCACTTTTACCACTTACACTTATTTTGCATGCAAGCTGAGATCCTCATTTTGTGCCTCCTGTGATATTCCAATGACCCTGAGAAGCACATCCTTCACATAATTTTTTGCAGTAGCTTATGACCCTTACATATCGAGTAAGAAAAATGGTGGGTGGTGTGGGAGGTGTGGGTAGAGTGGTGGGAAGTTGTGAGGGGTGTGGAAGGTTGTGGGTGGGAATAGGGGGAGGTTGTGGGGAGTGTGGGAGGTTGTGGGGGGTTTTGGGGTCTGGGAGGTTGTGGGTGGGAATAGGGGGAGGTTGAGGAGGTTGTGGGGGGTGTGGAAGGTTGTGGGGGGAGGGTTGGGAGAAGTCATTCTTGGTCAAACATTGATCAAAGATTTTAAAAATTATTATTGAACCATTGGAAAGTACTCGTTGAGAGCTTTCCAATGATATATAACACTGTAGTGTTTGGTTGAAAAATGATCCTCAAAATATCCATCCAAAACTGGTGAGAACTTTGTCTACTGGAACTTCCCTTATATGTCCATGTAAGAAAGTCGACAGGAGCCTTGGATAGCCCATCCGCCTCCCAATGTGTAGACCCGGGTTTGATTTCTACTAGAGGCAGCGGCAAAATCTCTTGATCGTGAAAATTATTTTTTTCATAAAGCAATGATTGGAAAAAGTGAGTGACGCTGAATCCGCGATGCATTGAAGAAGCTTTTCAATGTGCTTTTGGAGGAGTACAGGACCTATATAATAAGGCCATTACCTCATTGTAAAAAACTCATTCAAGAACTCAAGGAGATCATGGTGTGGAGGTTATGGGGAGTTGTGGGGTGATGGATTGAAGAAGCTTTTCAATGTGCTTTTGGAGGAGTACACAACCTATTAAATGAGGCCATTGCCTCATTGTAAAAAACTTATTCAAGAATTCAAGGAGATCATGGTGTGGAGGTTGTGGGGAGTTGTGGGAGATTATGGGGGGTGTGGGAGGTTGTGGGTGGGAATAGGAGGTGGGCTCCGGGGGGTTGTGGGGAGTTGTGGGACATTGTGGCGGGGTGTGGGTGGTTGTGGGTGGGAATAGGAGGTGGGTTGCGGGAGGTTGAGGTGTGGTGAGGTGAGGTGAGGTGAGGTGAGGTGAGGTGAGGAGAGGGGGGAGGTGAGGCGAGGTGAGGTGAGGTGAGGTGACGTGAGGTGAGCGGAGATGAGGTGAGGAGGGGTGAGGTGAGGTGAGGTGAGGTGAGGTGAGGGGAGGTGAGGTGAGGAGGTGAGGTGAGGTGAGGTGAGGTGAGGTGAGGTGAGGTGAGGTGAGGTGAGGTGAGGTGGGGTGAGGTAAGGAGGCGAGGGGAGGTGAGGTGAGGGGAGGTGAGGTAAGGTGAGGTGAGGTGAGGTGAGGTGAGGTGAGGAGGGGAGGGGAGCTGAGGTGAGGTGAGGTGAGATGAGGTGAGCTGAGGTGAGGTGAGGGCAGGTAAGGTGAGGTGAGGTGACGGGAGGTGAGGTGAGGAGGGCTGAGGGGAGCTGAGGTGAGGTGAGGTGAGGTGAGGTGAGGTGAGCTCAGGGGAGGTGAGGTGAGGAGGGGAGGTGAGGTGAGGTGAGGTGAGGTGAGGTGAGGTGAGGTGAGGAAGGGAGGTGAGGTGAGGTGAGGTGAGGGGAGGTGAGGAGGAGAGGTGAGGTGAGGTTAGGTGAGGTGAGGTGAGGTGAGGGGGGGAGGTGAGGTGAGGTGAGGTGAGGTGAGGGGAGGTGAGGAGGGGAGGTGAGGTGAGGTGAGGTGAGGTGAGGAGGGGAGGTGAGGTGAGGTGAGGTGAGGTGAGGTGAGGTGAGGTGAGGAATGGATGGTGGGTGGGAGTAGGAGTGAATGATGGGAGAGAGGGAGAGGGAGAGAGAGAGAGAGAGAGAGAGAGAGAGAGAGAGAGAGAGAGAGAGCATGCGAGATCGCGCGGCACAACAAAAGATGTTTTTAATTTTCCCTTAATCACAAAAAATCAAGTTTCTTTGGGGCAAATGGTTGACAAAGTAATGTAGGTTAATTTCAACTAGAATTGATGCTTTGTGGAAAACCCTAAAGAGTGGTACAATTTGATAGCAAATAGGTAGGAAGGATGGAAAGCTGTTCGCTTTGGATGTGAAGCCTAACTTCAACCACATAGCTTACTTCACATTTGAAAACATTAAGGTAGCAAAATTGGACCTATGGCACAAAAGGTATGCGCATATCAATACTCAAAGATTTAATGACATGCAAAAGAATAGGTTAGTGCTAGGGCTTTCTAGACTCTATAATTAGAGTCTTAACAATCTATGTGAAGCTTTTCAATTGGGAAAGCAAGCTAGGTTACTATTCAAGATGAGAAATTCCACTTGACATCATTCATACAGATATTTGAGAACCAACAACAGAGAATTCAAGTGGAGATAATAGGTTCTTTGTAACTTTTATTGATGATAGTTATACATGGATGACATGGCTTAATTGTATGACGTATAAATCAGATGTATCTTATT
Source organism: Ceratopteris richardii (assembly GCA_020310875.1). Classification (NCBI taxonomy): domain Eukaryota; kingdom Viridiplantae; phylum Streptophyta; class Polypodiopsida; order Polypodiales; family Pteridaceae; genus Ceratopteris; species Ceratopteris richardii. The sequence continues at coordinate 28,946,773 of CM035419.1, read as the reverse complement.
ACTTGAAGAATTTCAAAGCTATGGTTGAAAGAGAATGTGATAGGTACTTTAAGAGCTCAAGGTCAAATGGATGGGAGAATACTCCTGCCATGAGTTCTCTTATTTCTTGAAGACTAATGCCAAGCACAACTATATACATCATGAAGAGAGAGAGTTATTGATAGAGCAACCACAACTATATACATCATGAAGAGAGCTACCCCGCAGGTATACATGCTACTAGACCCTATGAAGTTTGGTACAATAGGAAGCCATATGTTTCACACTTGAGAGTCTTTCCTTGCGCATGCTATATACTAATTCCAAGTTCATGAACAACCAAGATTGGTGATAAATCCGAAAGGTGTGTATTCATAGGTTATTTAGGTGGGAAAAACGGTCTTGATCCCACAACAAGGGAAATAAAGGTATCAAGGGATGTTAGGTTTGATGAACATTTCCCTAGCTATGGTACAAATGTACCTATGGAAGGTAACAAGGATGAATAAAAGAGGACTTCAAGAGATGAAACAGAGAGCACCGTTTCTTAGTGCACCAAAAGTGTCGAGTATTCAACCATCGTGGGATAAACGTAGTCCTAAATCAAGTAAATTGCTTGATGCAAGGAGTGAAGGCAAAGCCAAAATTAGAGAAATAGAAGAAGATGAAGACCTATGGATTGCATTAAAAACAAACCATCGTGGGAAGAGCTAAGAGACCAACAAAAAATATCCAAATCAATGGAATGGGTGAAGTAAGAAGGTCAGATAGGGTATGGTATCCAATTGAAGGTATTCTAGATATCCCATCTTTTCCTTTTGTAGTTTCAATGTACGAGAAACTGTGTAGTTGTTTCTTGTACCTAGTTGATCTTGCTCAAGGGGGTTCTTATAATTTACAAATCTTATTTCAAACCTATGATCTTGGGTTGTGCGATCTCTTGTATATCGACTAATCAAGCGATCCATACCTATTAGTACCTGATGGTGGGGCTTCTTGTAATATTTCTATATTATTGTAGTAATTTAGTTGTGTGGATTGTCCTATAATCAGATGCATATTTCCAAAATCATGTTGAAGTCCAGTCAGAGGGCATAGTCTAGTGATCCCATGACATTTTGGAAACTTTGAGGATATATGTCGTGGAGGACTCACTGTAAGGGTAGTTATGAATTCAAGATTTCATCGGTGATAACAACAATAAAAAATAGGATCTCTTGATATCCTTACTCAGCAAGTAGGCAATGGATCTTAGGGTTTAGGCACATTTGTATCGAACGGTTGCATTATTTTTTCCAAATTCTAAAACAATTATGACATATACAATGTCACATGAAATCTAAGATCATGTGCCTTCCCCATAGCAAGCATCATAAAGCTCAAAGCGTTTCTAGCTTAGGTGGTAGCTCCTATGCTTATGCATGTATTTTCCGTTGCTACATTTCCCCAAACGAAGTTGGGCAATTGCATCTTGTCGGAGATTTCCCTAGTATTTTTTAGTATGTACCTATTCTTCCTTCTGCCCCATTTAATTATTTGGACAAGGTCTAAATATCCTATATTACACGCTTGACAATACTTTCAGCCACGTTACTTTAGAGGGAAGCTTAAGCAAGCCATATGCTCACCCTCTATGTGTACGTGTGATAAAATATGTGTATGTGTGATAAAAGGAGGTGTACCTTACCTCTCTGTGAAGCTCCACGAAGAACATTTGCTGTGTAATTAGACAACATCGTCACCGCTCGCGCCTGTTCTTTCATTACACAACATACATGGCTTTCTTGTAGAATCATCGCACAAAATATTCTATTCTAACATCCTTGCCCTTGTCGAAATCATTGCGCACATGCAGTATGTATGCATATTTTGTGTGTTTGTGCCGGAGGCTTGTTTGTTCATTCTGGACTGATTCGAAATAATTCATTCTCGACTGAGGCTTTGTTACCAACCCAATCAAGAATCCACATATACATTACGCATCACCTTCTATGAGTGTACTCCATCATCATCTCTGCCACCGCAGTCACTGCCTGCTCTCTCATCGTCCTCTGCTTCTGTGGAAACGCAGCCCCCGTAGTCACACTCTTGCATTTCACTGCACTTGTAGCTGAGCAATGGAAGTAGCACGCTTCAACAATGGTTTCGTTTCTGAGGTGAGGTGAGAGGTGGTGAGGTGAGGAGGGGTGAGGTGAGGTGAGGTGAGGTGAGGGGAGGTGAGGTGAGGGGAGGTGAGGTGAGGTGAGGAGGGGAGGGGAGGTGAGGTGAGGTGAGGTGAGGTGAGGTGAGGGGAGGTGAGGTGAGGTGAGGAGGGGTGAGGTGAGGTGAGGTGAGGTGAGGTGAGGAGGGGAGGTGAGGTGACTAGTCTTGTTTGAGAAATCATCTCCACTGTATGCAAGAGTGGACTTTAGCTTATATTCTACAATATGTTCTCTGGTCCATCCTTGAGGTATATCATCTCCATCGTACCTGGTCTTAGCCTTAGATTCTCGAGCTGGTCTAGAGCTCTTTCCAAAGAGTCACTAGGTCGAAATGTCGGTGAGAATGCCATCTTCAAAGCCTCCCATGTATCAAAATGGCCATCTGCATATTGACTGTACCATTTGTCAGAAAGGCCTTTGGATGGGAAGAGTACCTGCATTGCATCCTCTCTGTTCTGCAGACCTCGCCCACGGCATAAGGAGATGAACCTCCTCACATGATCATCAACATCCTCATAAGCTTGTCCCTTGAAGGTAGGCAGCTTGATATTGAGTATGGAGAGTAAATGAGAGAGATCCTCCATTTGCATTGGTGTTTCTTCTGACGTATCTAAGGAGAAATCTAATGTTTTCCTATGCTTCTCCTTTGATAAGGGTGTCACACCCAAATCAATAGATAAATTCAAGGAGGGTAGAGGGGAGCTAGGTTCACTAGTCGAAGATATAGCTGACTTGTTAAGGCTCCTTCGTACACGAAGAGGCTCCTTATTTGCTCGCGTATGGGTCATGTACCTACTTGCAAATGCAATATGGCAAAAATATTGAAAAAAGGACTATTTACTATCCTCAGGGACTCTCACAGAAATGCAAGGGTCCCACCGGGCATGCCAAACTGTAGAGGAGGTACTAAGGTATCTACTTTAGCGGGATCATACGAGAGCGTACAACATAGAGTTCGCACCATGCACTTCGAGTACTTCGCCTACTCAAGGGATGTTGTCCTTAGGGAAATATACCCTTTAACATTTTTGTGAGCAGGCGAATAGAAGTAATTGCACAATATTGTGATTACTCAAGGAGAGGATTAATGACAAATGACGAAAGAAGAAGACTAAACCACTCCTTAGTTTGAACAAATGATTACAACGTAGGCGAAGGAAATTCTGCAAAAGTTGATGCTCTGTACTAACATGTCGATCTAGAACAAATCAGACTCAATACAAGAGATTCGTCCAATAAACTGAAAAAAACTAGATGAAGACTTGCACTGCTCAGTACACAGGCATGAAGAATTGCTCTAATGGAAGAGCATGACAATACCCATGACTCCAAGTGAATGAAAACCCAACCCACTCTCTTCATACTATAGTGCTATTAGCCCTCCACTAGGAATCCCACACTCTATATCCTCACCACAGAGTTACTTCCTACAGTAGGCTTGTAGCTAGAGAGTGCAAAGAGAGGACCCCTGTACATATGTAGGTATATGTTTCCCAAATAAACACAAGTCCATTGCTTTTATAGGCTCCAATAGGCCAAGAGAGCCTTCCGATTCCTCACATCCACTGATCATGCATCGATTGATTGCCCAAAATTGGAGGGCTAGATCAAACATGCCACCAGTCTTGAATTGGATAGTCAAAAATAGGCAGTCGTCATGAATGATTGGCGACGATAGTCATTTCTCCACTTTCACTTTTACCAGTTAAACTTATTTTACATGCAAGCTGAGATCCTCATTTTGTGCCTCCTATGATATTCGAATGACCCTAAGAAGCACATCCTTCACATAATTTTTTGCAGTAGCTTTTGACCCTTACATATTGAGTAAGACGGATGGTGGGTGGTGTGGGTGGAGTGGTGGGAAGTTGTAAGGGGTGTGGGAGGTTGTGGGTGGGAATAGGGGGAGGTTGTGGAGGTTATGGGGAGTGTGGGAGGTTGTGGGGGGTTCTAGGGGTGTGGGAGTTTGTGGGTGAGAATAGTGATGGAGAGTGTTAATCTCCAAAAGAACAAATTGACCTTGAATTTAGATCACCTCTATATCAAGATCAACTTTAGACTCCACCTAATTTAGAGAATCTTCACCAAATTATCAGGAAATTGATTATTCTGAAGAATTCAGTTTCTTCAGAAAAGTCTGCTGCAGATTAGTCACTCATTGACTAATCAATCCTGTAAAGTTTTTGATAAAACTTTGCACAACACTTCGCCTTAAGGTTGCGCAACTTTGCCAAGTTAAATCTCTCAAAAAGATTAAGTAAACACTGAGAAATGTGTGAAACACTTTACCTATGTCTGAAAGTGCTTCTCTGCAATGGCGACTTTGACACCTGCAACTTCTTAGCACTGGTTCTCCCAACTCTGAACCCGTTTGATCAAGATCTTCTAGCCATAGATAGCTTACCTTCCAACTTAGATTTTGAGACCTCACTTGTGTAAAACTTTACACGGTGGACTGAGCACTGACCATTTCTTTGAAGATGAAATGTGCGCCAGATTTTTCGACTCTCAGAACATCTTCACATATGAATGTTCCTAAACAAAATTCTCACAGCCTGATTGAAATTAATCTCTCAAATTCTAGCCATAGATAGATTAGCTATGGACTTAGATACCTGCAAAAGGATTCTTCAAAAGATTAAGCACAGAAGGAGAATGAGAAAGAAGATCGATGCGCAGAATTCTACAACATTTTCTTCTTCATTACTTTTCATACATATGGTTGATGATACATACAATGTTCATCACCTCTTCACCTATTCTTCTATATCTGATCTATATCACTCTCTCTTTCTATGAATACGTATCTGTAGATATATATACGAGTCTAACTCGTCATCTTTTTCAAAATACATTGAACTATTTACAAGAGTAATATACAAAAGAAACATTTCTGATTCTATTTTCTTCCTCTGAAAGTAATCTTCATTCTTCCACATATCTTCTCACTTTGATCTTCATATAATCACTATTGATGATTGCTCTGCTCCAACAGCTCCCCCTCAATCTTCAATTGTGATTACCTGCATCTTCTTTATTCCTGCCATATCTTTAAACCTCTGCAACTTAGGTCCATCCAAACTTTTAGTCATCATATCTGCAAGTTGATCTTTTGTAGGAGTGTGTATGACTTCAATTTCTTTCTCAATGACCTTCTCTCTCAGAAAATGATACTGTATTTCAATATGCTTAGTTCTAGCATGAAATACAGGATTAGCTGCCAAGTATAATGAACTCATATTGTCTCCACAAATAATAGGAGTACTCTGAATCACATCAAAAACTTTCAAAAGTGTCTTTAGCCATATTACCTCTTTTGCAGCTTCCACCATACCTTTATATTCTGCTTCTGTAGATGAAAAAGCAACTGTATGTTGCTTCTTGGAACACCATGAAATCAATTTGTCTCCTACATAGCACAAGTATCCATGTGTTGATCTTCTATCATCCACATTACCTGCCCAATCTGCATCACTATATATCTTGATTCTTGTATCTGAAGTAAACCCATAGTACAACCCTTCTTTGAGTGTACCCTTGATGTACCTAAGTACTCTTTGTCCTGCAATCCAATGTTCCTTTCTAGGACAATGCATGAATTGTGAAAGCACACCAACTGCATATGACAAGTCAGGCCTTGTCAATGTAGCATAAATCAAGCTACCAACCAAACTTTGATAGAGTTTCATATCTCTGAACTCTTCTCCTCCAAACCTAGACAATTTATGGTTCACTTCCAAAGGTGTAGGTGCAACCCTGCAATCTTCCATTTTAAATTTGATTAGCAAATTTTTAAGATACCTTTCTTGGGTCACATATACTCCATGATGAGTATAAGAGATCTCCATTCCCAAGAAGAATGATAGGTTCCCCAAATCACTGATTTTGAACTCTTTCTCCATCTGCTTCTTGATCATTTGTATCCCCTTATCATCTGTTCCTGTAAGTATTATGTCATCAACATAAATACACACATAAATGAATCTATTTTCACTTGCTTTGACTAGCAAGCTACTATCTGCCTTTGATGCTTGAAATCCAAGATCATTCAAGAATTTTACAAGCCTATAATTCCAAGCCCTTGGGGCTTGCTTCAACCCATACAAAGCTCTCTTGAGCTTACATACATAATTTGGACTCACTTGATCTTTGAACCCATCTGGTTTCTCCATGTAGACTTCATCTGAAATGTAACCATTCAAGAAAGCATTTTTAACATCTAATTGAGACAACTTCCAACCTTTACAAGCAGCAATTGCAATGAGTGTCCTAATGGTTGTCATCTTTGCCACAGGACTATAAGTCTCATCATAGTCCACTCCATATGTCTGTGCATACCCTTTCACAGCAAGTCTAGCTTTGTACCTAGACACACTTCCATCTGCAAATCTCTTTGTTTTGTAAACCCACTTACATCCAATAATCTTCTGACTATTAGGTTTAGGAACCAAATCCCATGTTTGATTCTCTATCAATGCATCATACACCTCTTGCATAGCATCTTCCCAATTCTTCTTCCCTTTGGCTTCTTCATATGTAGAAGGGTCTTCATCTGCTTTTACCAAATAAGCATAATCTTTAGTAGTCAAGAATGAAGTGTCATAGCTATACCTTGTAGGTTGCCATTTGTGCCTAGATGATCTCCTAACTTCTGCACTTCTTGAGGTCTCTGGTTCATCACATTCTGGATCAAACCTTGGCCTCTCTTCAACTTCAATCTGCACTTCATTACTCTCACTTTCATCAAGTAATTGAATCTTTGCTTTACCTTTCCTTTGTTCCACTACTTCTTCATCATCTGCATGTACATTATATTTACCTGCATACCAAGTACCTTGCTCATCAAATGTAACATCCTTGGATACAATAAATTGCTTTGTGGATGGACTCCACAACCTGTATCCCATTTGCTTATCATCATAACCAATGAATACATACTTCTCTGCCTTAGGCTCCAACTTATGCCTCAATTGAGATGGCACATATGCATATGCCAAGCATCCAAATATTCTGCAATGATCCAAGGTAGGTTTCTTACCCCACCAAGCTTCATATGGTGTCATACCCTGCAAAGCTTTACAAGGCAATCTATTAACCAAATATGTAGCTGTATTAACAGCCTCAGCCCACAAATAATTTGGGCAATTCTTCTCTTTCATCATGGACCTTGCAAACTCAACAAGAGTCCTATTTCTTCTTTCTGCTACCCCATTTTGTTGAGGAGAGTACCTGCAAGTAACTTCTCTCTTTATACCTGCATTCCACAAATAATCATTGAACTCATTTGAAAAATACTCTCCCCCTCCATCTGACCTTAGTCTCTTCAATTTTTGACCTGTAATCCTTTCTGCATATGCATGATAGTGTTTAAATGTATTAAACACTTCTGACTTTTCCTTAATCACATAAATTGTGATCCACCTGGTAGCATCATCAACATATATGACATAATATCTTGAACCATTTATACTAAAGTCCTTTGAAGGACCCCACACATCTGTATGCACCAATTCAAGTCTTTCTGAATACATAAATCCATGCTTGGAATAGGATTGCTTATGAGCCTTACCTAATTGACATGCCTCACATCTGTATGTCATGTGTTGACCTGCAATGTTAGGCATTCCAAGCACTGAATAATTGTTAATCATTTCTTTGATACCTCTTTCATTAAAGTGTCCAAGTCTTTTGTGCCAAAGATCCAATTCTGACACCTTCTACTCTCCATATGTGAACATAGCATGTCCAACATTTCCTTGTACCTTCAATGTGAAAAGCCTTCCTTCTTTCTTTCCTGCAATAACTTGTTTATACCCTTGACTAGGGTCTTCAACATAAACTCCATCATTGGTAAACCTTACCTCATAACCTTTTTCCACAATTTGACCTACACTGATCAAATTCTTTGGAATTGTGGGAACATAAAGTACCTTACTCAGAAGAGTGCTCCCATCCTTAGCCTTGACTGAACCAATTGACTTTACCTTATGCTTTGTATTATCACCTGTCTGAACTGTATGATTAATTGCATTATGATCTAGGTCAGTCATCAAAGCAATATTTCCACTTAAATGATTACTACATCCTGAATCAATATAGAACACTCTCATGTCCTCATGTGAGGTTTCACATGTATTCATAATGAGAGTCGAATCCTCCTTTTGATCTGATGCATAGTTGTAGTAAGTGTTATTATAGGATTGATTTTGGAAGTTTCTTCCACCACCTCTTCCAAAAGAATTCCTACCACCTCTACCTCTGAAATTTCCTCTCTGAAATCTACCACCTCTTGCTCTTTGATTAAAGTTCTGATAATTACCATTGTTTTGATTATTGTGCCAACAATCATGAGATAGATGATTGGTCTTACCACATATCCAACAAGCTCTTGCATTATCTTTGTTGTTTCTGCCTCTTCCTCTACTTCTGCCATTTCCTCTTCCTCTTATGAAGTTTGCTTGGTTTGATATACCTTCTTCTTCACTTGATTGTTGCTTCCCTTTGTTAGCTTTCTTCTTGTCTTTAGAGTACATTGCATGACCTGCACTCTTATCAACATCTCCTTTGACATCATTCTCAAAAGTTAGCATATGACCTAACAATTGATTCAAATCAGGAGTAAAGTGATCTAATGAAAGTTCTGTAGATAAAATGAAAGGCTTCCACTTCTCATCTCCTCTTAGCCCTGTAAGTATTTGTCTTACCAATTTGTCTTCTTCAATATCTTCATCAACTGCACCTAAAGAATCTCCAATGTCCTTCATCTTTGTCACATAATCAGAGATTGATTGTGAAGCCTTCTTCTTGAAGGTAGTAAATTCTGCCCATAGTGAAGCCTTCCTTGATTTGGTTGTATTTTGGAAATGCTCTTCCAAAGCATTCCAAATGTCACAAGCACTCTCAAGTCCTCTAATGTGAGGAAGCAAATAGTCATTGACTGCCATGTAGATGATGCTTCTTGCTTGAGCATCCTTCTTCATCCAATTCTTCAAATCTGCAAGCTCCTCCCTAGTTGGAACACTAGGATCTCTGAATTCTGGCTTTTCTTCATCTCCTGTGATGTATCCTATCAGATCTTTGCTCATAAGGTGAGCTTCCATCCTCATAGACCATGCAGGATAGTTCTCTCTATCCAACTTTTCAATTTGGAGACTATCTCCCATCTTTACTTCACCTGTAGCTTCAAATCTTTAACCTTTACAGATAATAAATGTACCTTTACTTCGAATGTTGCTCCTTCTCATCCTTTTGATGCTCTTTGTATGTCTTCCTTCAATCTTTCTTCAACCTTTACCCTTCTGCACCTTCAAAATGTAAAGATTTGTACTTCTGCAATAGTCGGAGTCTTCTTCTTCTCAATTTTGACACAACCTGCTCTGATACCACTGATGGAGAGTGATAATCTCCAAAAGAACAAATTGACCTTGAATTTAGATCACCTCTATATCAAGATCAACTTTAGACTCCACCTAATTTAGAGAATCTTCACCAAATTATCAGGAAATTGATTATTCTGAAGAATTCAGTTTCTTCAGAAAAGTCTGCTGCAGATTAGTCACTCATTGACTAATCAATCCTGTAAAGTTTTTGATAAAACTTTGCACAACACTTCGCCTTAAGGTTGCGCAACTTTGCCAAGTTAAATCTCTCAAAAAGATTAAGTAAACACTGCGAAATGTGTGAAACACTTTACCTATGTCTGAAAGTGCTTCTCTGCAATGGCGACTTTGACACCTGCAACTTCTTAGCACTGGTTCTCCCAACTCTGAACCCGTTTGATCAAGATCTTCTAGCCATAGATAGCTTACCTTCCAACTTACATTTTGAGCCCTCAGTTGTGTAAAACTTTACACGGTGGACTGAGCACTGACCATTTCTTTGAAGATGAAATGTGCGCCAGATTTTTCGACTCTCAGAACATCTTCACATATGAATGTTCCTAAACAAAATTCTCACAGCCTGATTGAAATTAATCTCTCAAATTCTAGCCATAGATAGATTAGCTATGGACTTAGATACGTGCAAAAGGATTCTTCAAAAGATTAAGCACAGAAGGAGAATGAGAAAGAAGATCGACGCGCAGAATTCTACAACATTTTCTTCTTCATTACTTTTCATACATATGGTTGATGATACATACAATGTTCATCACCTCTTCACCTATTCTTCTATATCTGATCTATATCACTCTCTCTTTCTATGAATACGTATCTGTAGATATATATACGAGTCTAACTCGTCATCTTTTTCAAAATACATTGAACTATTTACAAGAGTAATATACAAAAGAAACATTTCTGATTCTATTTTCTTCCTCTGAAAGTAATCTTCATTCTTCCACATATCTTCTCACTTTGATCTTCATATAATCACTATTGATGATTGCTTTGCTCCAACAAATAGGGGGAGGTTGAGGAGGTTGTGGGGGGTGTGGAAGGTTGTGGGGGGAGGGGTGGGAGAAGTCATTGTTGGTCAAAAATTAATCCAAGATTTTAAAAATTATTATTGCACCATTGGAAAATACTCATAGAGAGCTTTCCAACGATATATAACACTATAGTGTTTGGTTGAAAAATGATACTCAAAATATCCATCCAAAAAAGGTGAGAACTTTGTCTAGTTTAACTTCCCTTATATGTTCGTATAAGAAAGTCGACCGGCGCTTTGGATAGCCCATCCGCCTCCCAATGTGCAGACCTGGGTTCGATTCCTACTAGAGGCAGCGGCAAAATCTCTTTCATTGTGAAAATTATTTTTTTCATAAAGCAATTATTGGAAAAAGTGAGCGACGCCGAATCCGCAATGGATTGAAGAAGCTTTTCAATGTGCTTTTGAAGTACAAAACCTATATAATGACGCCATTGCCTCATTGTAAAAAACGCAGTCAACAACTCAAGGAGATCATGGTGTGGAGGTTGTGGGGAGTTGTGGGAGATTGTGGGGGGTGTGGAAGGTTGTGAGTGGGAATAGGAGGTGGGCTGCGGGAGGTTGTGGGGAGTTGTGGGAGATTGTGGGGGGTGTGGGAGGTTGTGGGTGGGAATAGGAGGTAGGCTGCAGGAGGTTGAGGTGTGGTGAGGTGAGGTGAGGTGAGGTGAGGTGAGGAGGGGAGGTGAGGTGAGGGGAGGTGAGCTGAGGAGGGGTGAGGTGAGGTGAGGTGAGGTGAGATGAGGGGAGGTGAGGTGAGGAGGGGAGGTGAGGTGAGGTGAGGTGAGGTGAGGTGAGGTGAGGTGAGGTGAGGGGAGGTGAGGTGAGGAGGGGAGGTGAGGTGAGGTGAGGTGAGGTGAGGTGAGGTGAGGTGAGGTGAGGTGAGGTGAGGAGGTGAGGGGAGGTGAGGTGAGGTAAGGTGAGGTGAGGTGAGGTGAGGTGAGGTGAGGTGAGGAGGGGAGGGGAGATGAGGTGAGGTGAGGTGAGGTGAGGTGAGGGGAGGTGAGGTGAGGTGAGGTGAGGGGAGGTGAGGTGAGGAGGGGTGAGGTGAGTGTTGGGAAAGATGGATCGATACTCCAAGAGACTAAGTAGGTATTGCTAAACTTTCTTTGTACCAGCCCTCTTTTGCTTCAGAGTTGATAACTAGACCTCCTTAGCTTTCCAATGAAACCATCAAATGTCCTATGTCCTTTGGAAATGATGTGTGCAATGATTGAATCAAAACAGATAACTTTGAAAGTCACAAACTCAAGAAAACCTTCTATTTATGGCTTGATACCTGCTGAATATTTTGCTCAGTATGACCCGCACAATAGGAATTGGAAAAATTCCTTTTAGGGGTATCTAATTAGCTTAGTAAGCTACCTATTCCAAGTGAAATGATGTAAAATGATAAACTATGCTAAGAGAAATCAAGTTAGCAAGTTAAGCTATACCCCCGACTTTTTAGGACTGTAGCAAAAAATGACCAGAGTTCACGTCGATGCAGATTTCTTCAAAGTGGCTAAATATAATGTCTTAAAATTTTGATAGCTTGTAGTTTACTTCAAGCGGAATCCAACAAGCTTTGAATCACTGAATTTGGTGAAGAATTGACTGAGATATGCCCTTGCCAAGTTGACAGACTTTTGAGTAGACTAAACAATATGAATGTATGTATTAATGATCATTTGTATACAACTCCATTGGCATGAACATCAATGCCAAATGGTGTAGAGAGGTGTGGGCTAGAGTGTAGACCTCACACACACCCAGAAATCAGTAATGCTAGGCTCGGGAGTGCTCTCTCTTGCCCGCGACTTTTCATGTCCATTTTTATAAGAGATGGGTAAACATTGAATTCAAATTCAAAATTTTGGCTCCCTATGATCAAGCTCCTAAATGCTTGGAGATATTCTTTCAATCAAGCAACTAATTTTTCCATGAATCCTTTTGGTAGGTGATTACAAGAGATTCCAAGTCAATTTGACTTTTACAATGAGATAAAGTGGTAATTAACCATTAGCATATGTTCCTATGCTTCTTCATGTATGTATAGACTTCAATGCATCCTTTGAGCCAAATGTGTAGGCTTGTAATTTACACCAACAGCTCCCCCTCAAGCCAAACATTTTGGCTTAAGTCTTCATCTTCAGCCTTCAAGTATATCCTATAATCCAATCATGGATTTGAACCTGCAAAGTTTGGTTCCATCCAAAGCTTTAGTTAACAAATCTACACATTGCATGTTGGTTGATACATAGGTAAGTTGAATGTCCTTGCTTATCAATTTCTCTCTCACATAATGGTAATGGACTTCTATGTGTTTGGTCCTAGCATGGTAAATAGGATTAGCTGCAAGGTGAAGAGAACTTGTATTATCTCCAAAGATTATTGGAGACCTAGTAAGTAAACCCAATTTTGTATACAAAAGCTTAATCCAAATTGCTTCTTGTGTAAAAGAAATATATCCAGAAGTGCTCCTACTATCGTCCTTGCATCCTGCCCAATCTACATTTGAATAAATTTTGATATCAATATCTGAAGTGTAAGGGAAATACAAACCATGGTTCTGTGTACCCTTAAGATACTTCAAGATTCTCTTGGCAGCCTCTAAGTGAGGTATCCTTGGCTTGTGCATAAATTGACTTAGCACACTAACTCCATATGCAATATCTATCCTTGTTAAGGTAGCATAGTTCAAGCTACCCACCATGCTTTGATAACCTGTAATGTCCTTGACTTCATCACCTTCATGGGCACTTAGCTTTAGGTTTACCTCCATTGGAGTGCTTGCTACTTTAGCATCCTGCAAGTAAAACTTCTTCAACATATCTTGTACATATTTTTTCTGAGTGATATATATCCCTGAATTAGTGTAGACTAATTCAAGTCCCAAAAAATATTTCAATAGACCAAGATCATTGATCTTGAACTCCTTCATCATTTGACTTTTGATATATCTGATTCCATTGACATCATTACCTGTAATGATGATGTCATTAACATAACCACAAAGGTATATTACCTCTGAATTACTTCTCTTAATGAACAGAGAAGTATCTGCCTTGCTCATGAAAAAACCTTGGTCTTGGAGGTATGTAGTTAACGTGTAATTTCATGCCGTAGGTGCCTGCTTTAATACATATAAAGCCTTTTTTAATTTGCAAACATATGTTACCTTCTTGGGGTCCTCATAGCCAGGAGGTTATGACATATATACCTCCTCTTAGATCCATCCATTCAAGAAAGGATTCTTGACATCCAATTGGTACATATTCCAATTTTTTGATGCAGCCACACTTACCAACACTCTAATGGTTGGCATCTTGGCCACAGGTGAGAATGTCTCCTCATAGTCAATGCCTTGGGTTTGTGCAAAACCCTTGGCTACCAATCTGGCTTTGTACCTATTGATTGTGCCATCAGAATTTCTTTTAAGCTTATAGATCCATCTCGATACTATTACCTTCATTGAGTCCTTCTTAGGTACTAACTCCCATGTGTCACTTTCTTTAAGTGCATCAATCTCCTCATTCATAGCTTCTTTCCATTCTGATTTGGTTATTGCTTCTTCATATGATCCTGTTTCTTCATTTGACAAAACTTTGGCAAGATAAACAGAATGTTTAGTAACAAGAGATGTATCATACCCATATCTGATAGGTTTCTTGCTTTCTCTTTGTGATCCTCTAAATGGTTGAGTTGAGGATTCAGGTATGTCTTCAAGCTTCTTCATCTTCATTTTGCCTTTGGACTTCCATGCTTTGAATTCTTCAAGATTGATAGTGTCTTCATCATCTCAACTTGAGGCTTCATCTCAGTAGGTTCCTCCTTTGTAAGACTTGGAAATTCCTCTTCCAAATCATAGGGTAATTTAACCTTCCTGCATTCATTCTCATACCAAGAATCATTTTCATCAAAGACAACATCTCTGCTTACCATAAATCCCTTATTGGTAGGATTATAAAACCCGTAACCTTTTTGATTCAAATCATACCCAATAAAGATGCATTTTTCAGCCTTTGGGTCTAGCTTACCTCTTATTTAAGAAGGAATGTGTACATATGCTACACATCCAAATATTTTGCAATTGTCAAGTGAAGGTCTCTTACCATGCCATGCTTCATAGGGTGTCATGCCATCAAGAGACTTAGATGGTAACCTATTTATGAGGTAAGTGGCAGTGGAAACACTCTCTGCCCATAGATAGTTAGGTAACCTTTTCTCATTAAGCATAGATCTAGCTATCTCAACAATTAACCTATTTCTTCTCTCAGCTACCCCATTCTGTTCATGAGAATACCTTTTGGTTATCTCTCTTTTGATGCCTCTGTCCTGCAAGAAGTCTTCAAATTCATTGGAGAAGTACTCACCTCCTCCATCTGACCTTAGCCTCTTCAAATTCCTTCCTTTCTGATTTTCAACTAATGCAAGATATTTTTTAAAGCAATTAAATACCTCATCCTTGTGCTTCATGAAGTACAATATAGTCCATCTGCTATAATCATCAATGAAAGACACATAGTACCTTGATCCTGAGACTGAGGGGTCTTTGCTTAGTCCCCATACATCTGTGTGTACAAGCTCTAGGTAGTCTTCATGCATGTATCCTTTCTTTGAGTAGGCTAAACTGTGAGACTTCCCAAATTGACAAGCACCACACTTATAAATCATATGTTGCTTGGATACATTAGGTATCCCAAGCACACATTGGTCGTTGCACATTTGTTTCAAGGTTCTCTCTCCTATGTGCCCTAACCTTTTGTGCCAAATCTCAAGCTCTGAAAGTGTTTGATCTTTATAGCTGTATAGTGCAATATTCTTTGTATCTTCCAACTCAAAAGTAAAACGTCTACCTGATTTTTCTCCTTTAGCAATCCTCTTGAACCCATGTCTTGGATCCTCCACATATGCTCCATATTGGTTGAATCTAACCTGCAAACCTTTCTCCACAATCTGACCAACACTCATCCAATTTTTGGTAATGGTTGGTACATAGAGTATCCTGCTCAACAAATTTTGATTTCCATCACAAGTCTTAACATTCCCAACTTTAACTATTGAATGCTTTGTATCATCACTTGTTTGGACTTGATGCTTACCTTTTGGTTCCTCAAGATCAGAGAGTAGTGCTACATTTCCAGCCACATGATTTGAGCATCCTGAGTCAATGTAGAATAGGTGGTCATCATTTGTACCTGATTTTGAAGTCATGTTCATGATTAGAAGAGATTCATCTTGCTCCTCTGTGTAGTTGTTGTAATCCTTCCTAGATTTGAATCCTCCTTGGTAGTTGCCATTGTAATTATTGTTGTAGTTGTTGTTGTAATTATTGTTGTAGCCTTGGTGATGGTTGAATCTACCTCTTGACTGTGAGTAACCACCTCTTTGGTATCCTCTTCCTCTTTGATTCTTGTAATTCTTGAAACACTCATCTGTAGTATGATTTGATAAACCACAAATGTTGCATGGTGAGGAGTTATAAGATCTCCCCCTACCTGGCTTACCTCCTCTGCCCCTTCCTCTTGATGATCTACCTCTCCCTGCATAGTTGGCTTGAGAGGTTGAACCTTCATCTTCCACCTTCATGCTCTTGCCTTTATCTTTAGACTTCTTATCAGTGTATAGGGCAGAAGAGTTATTACCTTTGGATGCGTCTCCATTTTTGTTGAGCTTTGCTTCATGAGTAAACAATTGTCCCATGAGATTTGTAAGATCTGGAGTGTGCATGTCCATGTAGAGATCCATGGCAATGGTGAAGCTTTCCCATTTGTCATCAGCCTTGATCCCATTGATCACTTGCCTTACAATCTGTTCTTCTTCAATCTCTTCTCCTATGCTTGCTAACTTTTCTGCTACATCTTTAATCTTCATCACAAATTCTGAAATAGCTTGCTTAGGTTGCTTCCTTAGTGTTGTGAATTCAATCCACAACTGATTTTTCCTAGCCCTTGTGTTGGAGGAAAAATATGATGACAAGGTTTCCCAAGTCTCTTGGGATGTCTTACAATTTCTAATATGTGGCAAAAGAAAATCAGATATAGAGTTGAGTAAATAAGACCTTGCAAATGCATCCTTAGCACACCATGTGTTCAGCTTTTCATGTCCTTCCTTGGTTGGTAATCCTCTTGCTTTGAATGAGGGCAATTCCTCATCTCCTGAGATGTAACCATAGAGACTCCTTCCTTGTAAGTAGGTCTTCATCCTTAGAGACCATGATTGATAGTTGTTCCTGTCCAATTTGTCAAAAAATGAAGCTAAACCATCTCCCATTTTACCTTAGTTTGCTCTGATACCACTGTTGGGAAAGATGGATGGATACTCCAAGAGACTGAGTAGGTACTGCTAAACCTGCTTTGTACCAGCCCTCTTTTGCTTCAGAGTTGATAACTAGACCTCCTTAGCTTTCCAATGACACCATAAAATGTCCTATGTCATTTGGAAATGATGTGTGCAATGATTGAATCAAAACAGATAACTTTGAAAGTCACAACCTCAAGAAAACCTTCTATTTATGGCTTGACACCTGCTAAATATTTTGCTCAGTATGACTAGCACAGTAGGAATTGGAAAAATTCCTTTTAGGGGTATCTAATTAGCTACGTAAGCTACCTATTCCAAGTGGAACGATGTAAAATGATAAACTATGCTAAGAGAAATCAATTTAGCACGTTAAGTTATACCCTCCACTTTTTAGGACTGTAGCAGAAAATGACCAGAGTTCACCTCGATGCAGATTTCTTCAAAATGGCTGAATAGAATGTCTTCAAATTTTGAGAGCATGTAGTTTACTTCAAGCTGAATCCAACAAGCTTTGAATCACTGAAGTTGTTGACGAATTGACTGCGATATGCCCTTGACAAGTTGACCAAATTTTCTGTAGACTAATAGAGAACTTAGAGATGGACAATATGAATGTATGTATTAATGAACATTTGTATACAACTCCATTGGCATGAACATCAATGCCAAATGGTGTAGAGAGCTGTGGGCTAGAGTGTAGACCTCACACACCCAGAAATCAGTAATGCTAAGCTCGGGAGTGCTCTCTTTTACCCGCGACTTTTCATGTCCATTTTTATAAGAGATGGGTAAACAGTGAATTCAAATTCAAACTTTTGGCTCCCTATGATCAAGCTCCTAAATGCTTGGGGATATTCTTTCAATCAAGCAACAAATGTTTTCACAAATCCTTTTGGTAGGTGATTACAATAGATTCCAAGTCAATTTGAGATTTACAATGAGGTAAAGTGGTAATTAACCATTAGCATATGTTCCTATGCTCTTCAATGCATCCTTTGAGCCAAATGTGTAGGCTTGTATTTTACACCAACAATGAGGTGATGTGAGGTGAGGTGAGGTGAGGAGGGGAGGGGAGGTGAGGTGAGGTGAGGTGAGGTGAGGTGAGGTGAGGTTAGGTGAGATGAGGTGAGGTGAGGAGGGGAGGTGAGGTGAGTTGAGGTGAGGTGAGGGGAGGTGAGGAGGGGAGGTGAGGTGAGGTGAGGAGGGGAGGTGAGGTGAGGTGAGGTGAGGTGAGGTGAGGTGAGGTGAGGTGAGGAAGGGATGGTGGGCGGGAGTAGGAGTGAATGGCGAGAGAGAGAGAGAGGGGGGCAGAGAGAGAGAGGGGGGCAGAGAGAGAGAGAGAGAGAGAGAGAGAGAGAGAAAGAGAGAGAGAGAGAGAGAGAGAGAGAGAGAGAGAGAGAGCATGAGAGAGCATGCGAGATCACACGGTGCAACAAAAGATGTTCTTAATGTTCCAAG
This sequence comes from Ceratopteris richardii, assembly GCA_020310875.1. Classification (NCBI taxonomy): domain Eukaryota; kingdom Viridiplantae; phylum Streptophyta; class Polypodiopsida; order Polypodiales; family Pteridaceae; genus Ceratopteris; species Ceratopteris richardii. The sequence goes on along the minus strand of CM035419.1, from coordinate 28,928,426 downwards.
AATCACAAAGAATCAAGTTTCTTTAGGGCAAATGGTTGACAAAGTAATGTAGGCTAATTTCAACTAGAAATGATGCTTTGTGGAAAAACCTAAAGAGTGGTACAAGTTGATAGCAAATAGGTAGGAAGGATGGAAAGCTGTTCACTTGGGATGTGAAGCCTAACTTCAACCACATAGCTTACTTCACATTTGGAAACATGAAGGTAGCAAAATTGGACCTATGGAACAAAAGGTATGCGATATCAATACTCAAAGATTGAATGACATGCAAAAGAAGAGGTTAGTGCTAGGGCTTTCGAATCTCTATAATTAGAGTGTTAACAATCTATTTGAAGCTTTTCAACTGGGAAAGCAAGCTAGGTTACTATTCAAGATGAGAAATTCCACTTGATATCATCCATACAGATATTTGAGAAACAACAATAGAGAATTCAAGTGGAGATAATAGGTTCTTTGTAACTTTTAATAATGATAGTTATACAAGGATGACATGGCTTATTTGTATGACGTATAAATCAGATGTATCTTATTATTTGAAGAATTTAAAAGCTTTGGTTGAAAGAGAATGTGATAGGTACTTTAAGAGCTCAAGGTCAAATGGATGGGAGAATACTTCTCCCATGAGTTCTCTGATTTCTTGAAGACTTATGCCAAGCACAACTATATACATCATGAAGAGAGAGAGTTATTGGGCTGATAGAGCAACCACAACTATATACATCATGAAGAGAGCTACCACGTCAGGTATACATGCTACCACACCCTATGAAGTTTGGTACAATAGAAAGCCATATGTTTCACACTTGAGAGTCTTTCCTTGCACATGCTATATACTAATTCCAAGTTCTTGAACAACCACGATTGGTGATAAATCCAAAAGGTGTGTATTCATAGGGTACTTAGGTGGGAAAAACGGTCTTGATCCCACAAAAAGGGAAATAAAGGTATCAAGGGATGTTAGATTTGATGAACATTTCCCTTGCTATGGTACAAATGTAGCTATGGAAGGTAACAAGTATGAATAAAAGAGGACTTCAAGAGATGAAACAGAGAGCACGGTTTCTTAGTGCACCAAAAGTGTCAAGTATTCAACCATCATGGGATAAACGTAGTCCTAAATCAAGTAAATTGCTTGATGCAAGGAGGCAAAGACAAAACTAGAGAAATAGAAGAAGATGAACACCTATGGATTGCATTGAAAACAAACCATCTTGGGAACAAGAGGGAAGAGCTTAGGGACCAACAAAAATTATCCAAGTCAATGGAATGGGTGAAGTAAGAAGGTCAGATAGGGTATGGTACCCAATTGAAGGTATTCTAGATATCCCATATTTTCCTTTTGTAGTTTCAATGTACGGGAAACTGTGTAATGTTTCTTGTACCTAGTTGATCTTGCTCAAGGGGGTTCTTATAATTTAGTTTATTTCAAACCAATGATCTTGGGTTGTGGGATCTCTTGTATATTGACTAATCAAGCGATCCATACCTATTAGTACCCGGTGGTCGGGCTTCTTGTAATAATTCCATATTTATTGTAGTAATTTCCTTGCGTGGATTATCCTATAATGAGATGCATATTTCCAAAATCATGTTGAAGTCCAGTCAGAGGGCATAGTCTAGTGATCCCATGACATTTTGGAAACTTTGAGGATATATGTGGTGGAGGCCTCATTGTAAGGGTAGTTGTGAATTCATGATTTCATCAGTGATAACAACAATAGAAAATAGGATCTCTTGATATCCTTACTCGGCAAGTAGGCAATGGATCTTAGGGTTTAGGCACATTTGTATCAAACGGTAGCATTAATTTTTGCAAATTCTAAAACAATCATGACACATACAATGTCACATGAAATCTAAGATCATGTGCCTTCCCCATAGCAAGCATCATAAAGTTCAAAGCGTTTCTAGCTTAGATGGTAGCTCCTATGCTTATGCATGTATTTTCCGTTGCTACATTTCCCCAAAGGAAGTTGGGCATATGCATCTTGTTCGAGATTCCCCTAGTATTTTTTAGTATGTACCTATTCTTCCTTTCGCCCCATTTAAATATTTGGACAAGGTCCAAATATCCTATGTTGCACGCTTGACAATACTTTCGGCCACGTTACTTTAGTGGGAAGCTTTAGCAAGCCATATGCTCACCCTCTATGTGTATGTGTGATAAAAGGAGGTGTACCTTACCTCTTTGTGGAGCTCCACGAAGAACATTTGCTGTGTAATTAGACAACATCGTCACCGCTCGCGCCTGTTCTTTCATTACACTATATTTTAGAATGTATAAGCTTGCCAAAGCATCCTTTGAGCACCATGCATTTAACCTTTTATGCTGCTCGTGTGTTAGTTGGCCCTTGCTTCTGAGTATTGCCATCACCTAATCTCCAGATATGTAACCAAATAGATTTCTTCGTTGTGTGTGTGTGGGTGAATATATATATATATATATATATATATATATATATATATATATATATATATATATATATATATATATATATATATAGTATATATATATATATATATATATATATATATATATATATATATATATATATATATATACATATATATATATATATATATATGTATATGTATATATATATATATATATATATATAGATATATATATATATATATATATATATATATATATATATATATATATACATACATATACATATATATATATATATATATATATATATATATATATATATATATATATATATATATATATATATATATATTTATGTATGTGTGTATCTTAAATATTGTTCATGCATACACACACATAGCCCTTTCTTTTGAGTATCGACATCATCTAATCTCCATATGTGTAACCAAATAGATTCCTTCCTTGTGTGTGGGTATATATATATATATATATATATATATATATATATATATATATATATATATATATATATATATATATATATATATATATATATCTGTGTGTGTGTATGTTGTCGTGTATGTTAAATATTGGCCATGCATACACATACATAGCCCTTTGTTCTGAGTATTGACATCCTGTAATCTCCATATATGTAACCAAAATGATTCCTTCCTTGTGTGTGGGTATATATATATATATATATATATATATATATATATATATATATATATATATATATATATATATATATATATATATATATATATATATACCGTTATGTGTGTATGCTATCGTGTATGTTAAATATTGTTCATGCATACACATACATAGGAATATATTCATTCGTATTGCTATGTGTGTGTATGTTGTGAGTCTTGTTGTTGTTTTCAGAGCTTCACCTCCATTTGCTCCTTCATTCTCCATTTTCATTCTCCTTCTGCCTTCCAGAGTGCTTCTTGCACAATAGTTACCCAAAATCACTTCTCTGCATTCAAAGGTGGAGCTCCAATAGCAACAAGAGGATACACAACATACACATACATGTTGGAGATAGATGTCTATGGAAGCACGCGAACAACACAAGGAAGAAGAAGAAGCTTAGAGCACAAACACACAATACTGAATGTATTACTAGAGAATGTACAAAGATAAGTAGCCCATTAAGGCAATAGGTGTATATACAAGCGGAGGGAAAAAGACCTCCTAAAGAGGGAAAAAAGTCCCCCGGCAATCCTAGTGTGTTCACACACATCACTACCTAAATATATCAACAAATTCCCTTGGGAGTGATGCGCTGAACAAGGAGCTGACACTCATGTATAAGGAAGTGCCAAGCTATGTGGAAATCACTCCACAAAAGGAAGTAAGCCCAAAGCTTTGTGGAAAGCTTCAAACTTCTCCCTAGGCAAAGCCTTCGTGAAAAGGTCTACAATGTTCTCTTACGTGGGCACATAGGCCAAGCTGATCTCCCCAGCAGAGAACCTCTCCTTGACATAATGATAATGCACCTCAATGTGCTTAGTGCGAGCATGGAACACAGGGTTCCTTGCAACTGCCAATGCACTATGATTGTTAGTAAAGATGATGGTGGAAGAAGATTAACCAACACCCAAATCAGCCATAAGACGTCTAAGCCACACACACTCAATAGTCGTTGTGAAAGCTGCCCTATACTCAGCCTCACAAGTGGAAGTGGCCACAATAGGCTGCTTCTTGCTCAACCAAGATATACATGAGTTACCTAGCATGAAGCAAAAACCACTGGTGGACACACGAGTGTGATGGCAACCAACCCAATCTGAGTCAGAAAAAGCATGCAAATCTGGCGGTAGTGATCCCCCCTTGAGATAAAACAACCCAAGTAGCCGAGTACCACTCAAGTAGTAGCGAAAGATGCGCTTAACTGCCTTCCAATGCGTGACTCCTGGGCAATGCATAAACCTGCTCATCTGTGAGATAGCAAACTGAATATTCCACCGAGAAATGCATAAGTAAATCAAGCATCCAATAGTCTGCTGATAGAGAACAGCATCAAATGCATCTCCAGCATCATGAAGACTGAATCGTAAACCTGTCTCCATAGGAGTGGCAATAGGCTTAGAGTCTTCAAGGCCAAAACACTACAATAATGTGTCAATATATTTTGTTTGACACAAAGCCATTCCATCATCAACTTGCATAAATTGAATGCCCAAATAGTGATGCAAATGCCCCAAATAAGACATCTCAAATGAGGCATGCAAATCAGCCTTGAAATCAGCAATATGCTTCTCAATAGGACCAGTGAGCAGCATGTCATCAACATAGACAACAATGATCAGAAGCACATCATTAGCACGCTTAACATATAAGGTGCTTTCAGTTAGACTGTTGTCAAAACCATGTGCAACCAGATAGGCATGTATCTTCTCATACTAAACACGTGGTGCTTGCTTTAAACCATATAATGCCTTCTTTAACCTGCACACCTGGTTTTCATGCCCTTTCTGCATAAAGCCACGGGGCTGAAAAACATACACTTCTTCATGCAAGTCACCATTTAGAAATGCTTTTTTAATGTCCAACTGATGTACATTCCAACTGCGCATAAACCTTTGCAACAAGCCTAGCCTGATACTTGTAAACTGTACCATCAGGTTTACGCTTCAGCTTGTATACCCACTTAGTGCCAATGGCCTTGTGCTAGGAGGCAAGACACATAAAGACCATGTACCATTCTTCATTATAGCATCATAGTCAGATTGCATAGCAGCCATCCAATTTTTTGAATTATGTGCTTCATCAAAAGAAACAGGCTCATTCTCATCATAGAGACTAGATGCAGCCATAGCATAGCAATGTGATGCAAAGGAGGCACTATGAGAGCCAGAAGAGGTACGATATGACAAAGGTGCATATAATTTGCTATCATGCAAAGTCTACACCAGCCATTTTGGCATAGTTTTTGCCTGTTGAATATCAACTCTCTCATCAACAAGTGCATCATGTAAATCCGCATCAGAAATTGAATGATTTGCATCATCATATGAAACCTACAAAGGCTAAGAAGTTGCCTCATTAGGACTAGCTTTAGACTATCCACCTGTAAAAAGATGCATCAAAGTATCATACATGTCTTTGGAGCTAACAGATGTCTCCTTAGTACATGAAAGCAATGGCTGAATAGCATCTTCCACAAAGACAACATCACGGCTAACCAGAATGCGTTTAGTCTGTGCATGATACAGACGATAGCCTTTACTTTCAGAACTATACCCAACAAACAACTCCAACAACAATCTTGTTATATGATAGTTATATTTTTAACCTCACTCTTCTTAAGGATGTCCTTAAATATGATGAATTTTGATTGCATTTGGTGGTCATTTTTATCCACATCCATGGGATTTGTATTTGTTATTTTTGATGTCAACATTTGGTTTTTTTGATGTAGGGCAGCGATTCAACACATAAATTGCACACATGACCACTTCCATCCAAAATTTATCAGGAAGTTTCTTTCCTTTAACCATACATGTTCTATTTTTATGTTCCGCAACACCATCTTGTTGAGGTGTATATGGCACCATACATTGGTGTGAAATACCTCTTTCAAGAAGAAAATCATTAAACTCATGGGACATGTATTCACCACCACGATCTGTGTGTAGATTCAAAAGTTTTTGTGAACCAAAATTTTCAGCCATAGCTAAAGATGCTTTGAAGCAAGAAAATACCTCATTGTTTGCTTTCATAGGATACACCCATGTATGGCGAGTTGCTTCATCAATGAAGGTAACAAAATATACATGCTTCCCAAAAATGGAGTCTTGATGGGACCACATACGTAACTATGAACAAGCTGCAATTTTCTTTTAGTATGTGTATGGCTACCTTTTGGAAAAGAAGCATGATGCATTTTTCCAAGAATGCAAACTTCACATGCATGCTTTTCAATGGACGCAGTTGTGTATGCAAACCAATAACCATGTCCTTCTTTTGCAAGTACAGCAACTACTAAAGCTCAACTGACCAAAACGAGCATGCCAAAGCTCCATTTCAACCATGGAAGAAGTTTAGCAACCAAAGCATTGGAGGCAGCCCTCTTGTATATGTCCATGCAATACAAACCATTACATAATGTACCGGACATCACGATAACATTGCCATTGCTGAAATCATGAACCATACACTTATCATCAACAAAGTGTACATGAAGTCCAGCTTTGGCAATCAATTGAACTGAAATTAGGTTGTTTTTAATACCGGGCACATACAATGCAATTTTCAAGAGAATCACACCTCCATTTGCAGTCGTAAGCTCAATTTCTCCTACTCCAATCATAGGATAAGAGGCATTGTTTGCTCACACCACGTGTCCTCCTTTGGGTGCATCTTTCAAGGAGGCCAAAAATCTTTTGCATGATGTTATGTGCTTTTAGGCACCACTATCAAAGAACCAATCTAAATCAGGCTCACTCACCCATACATATAGAATGCAAAGAAGCATCATAATGACATGTAACAACACATGCCCAAAAATCTTGAGCCATGTTAGCTTCATCATTCTGTACATTTGCTAAATTTTCAGCAATGGATATGTCGGATTCCCTCTTCTTTTCATTGCATTTAGCAAGCTTTGTACACTCATCAATAGTATGACCAGCGTTCGGGCAATATTTGCATCTCTTCTTCTTTTGCAAATCACCATCATTAGAGGAATGAGTGGAAGAGGAAGGTTGAGGCTTTGGTTTTGATGAACCCAAAGCTGAACCATACTTGCTTTTCCCCTTTTGTGAGATAGCAAGTGCTTGTGCTCCCTCAACCAAACCACTCCTATTCACTCTAGATTGCTCTTCTTGCAAAAGAAGAGACACAACCTCATCAAATGCATACATATTAGGATTCCATTTTGCAACCAAACAGAGTGTATGTTGATATATTTAGGTAGTGATGTGTGTGAACACACTAGGACCATCGCGGCACTTTTTTCCCTCTTTAGGAGGTTTTCTTCCCCCGGCTTGTATATACACCTATTGTCCTAATGGGCTACTTATCTTTGTACATTCTCTAGTAATACATTTAGTATTGTGCATTGTGCTCCGAGCTTCTTCTTCTTCCTTGTGTTGTTCGTGTGCTTCCGCAGACGTCTAACTCCAACAATTGGTATCAGAGTAGGTCGTCGCTTCATCTAGGGCGCCGTCGACACTCCTCCGTTTGTATTCTCAGAATCGCATGAATTTTGGTGAGCATACTCAGCATGT
>CM035419.1:28850785-28915785 GCA_020310875.1 Ceratopteris richardii | reverse complement strand
CTACAATGTTCTCCTACATGGGCACATAGGCCAAGCTGATCTCCCCAGCAGAGAACCTCTCCTTGACATAATGATAATGCACCTTAATGTGCTTAGTGCGAGCATGGAACATAGGGTTCCTTGCAACTGCCAATGCACTATGATTGTTAGTAAAGATGATGGTGGAAGAAGATTAACCAACACCCAAATCAGCCATAAGACGTCTAAGCCACACACACTCAACAGTCGCTGTGAAAGCTACCCTATACTCAGCCTCACAACTGGAAGTGGCCACAATAGGCTACTTCTTGCTCAACCAAGATATACATGACCTACCTAGCATGAAGCAAAAACCACTGGTGGACACACGAGTGTCATAGCAACCAACCCAATCTGAGTCAGAAAAAGCATGCAAATCTGGCGGTAGTGATCCCCCCTTGAGATAAAACAACCCAAGTAGCCGAGTACCACTCAAGTAGCGAAAGATGCGCTTAACTGCCTTCCAATGCGTGACTTCTGGGCAATGCATAAACCTGCTCATCTGTGAGACAACAAACTGAATATTACACCGAGTAATGCATAAGTAAATCAAGCATCCAATAATAGTCTGCTGATAGAGAACAACATCAAATGCATGTCCAACATCATGAAGACTGCATCGTAAACCTGTCTCCATAGGAGTGGCAATAGGCTTAGAGTCTTCAAGGCCAAAACACTGCAATAATGTGTCAATATATTTTGTTTGACACAAAGCCATTCCATCATCAACTTGCATAAATTGAATGCCCAAATAGTGATGCAAATGCCCCAAATAGGACATCTCAAATGAGGCATGCAAATCAGCCTTGAAATCAGCAAGATGCTTCTCAATAGGACCAGTGAGCAGCATGTCATCAACATAGACAACAATGATCAGAAGCACATCATTAGCACGCTTAACATATAAGGTGCTTTCAGTTGGACTGTTCTCAAAACCATGTGCAACCAGATAGGCATGTATCTTCTCATACCAAACACGTGGTGCTTGCTTTAAACCATATAATGCCTTCTTTAACCTGCACACCTGGTTTTCATGCCCTTTCTGCATAAAGCCACGGGGCTGAAAAATATACACTTCTTCATGCAAGTCACCATTTAGAAATGCTTTTTTAATGTCCAACTGTTGTACATTCCAACCGCCCATAACCCTTTGCAACAAGCCTAGCCTTATACCTATCAACTGTACCATCAGGTTTACGCTTCAGCTTGTATACCCACTTAGTGCCAATGGCCTTCTTGCTAGGAGGCAAGTCACATAAAGACCATGTACCATTCTTCATTATAGCATCATATTCAGATTGCATAGCAGCCATCCAATTTTTTGAATTATGTGCTTCATCAAAAGAAACAGGCTCATTCTCATCATAGAGACTAGACGCATCCATAGCATAGCAATGTGATGCAAAGGAGGCACTATGAGAGCCGGAACAGGTACGATATGACAAAGGTGCATAGTTTTTGCCTGCTGAATATCAACTCTCTCATCAACAAGTGCATCATGTAAACCTGCATCAGAAATTGAATGATCTGCATCATCATATGAAACTTGCAAAGGCTAAGAAGTTGCCTCATTAGGACCAACACTAGACTGTCCACCTGTAAAAAGAGGCATCAAAATATCATACATGTCTTTGGAGCTAACAGATGTCTCCTTAGTACATGAAAGCAATGGCTGAATAACATCTTCCACAAAGACAACATCACGGCTAACCAGAATGTGTTTAGTCTGTGGATGATACAGACGATAGCCTTTACTTTCAGAACTATACCCAACAAACAACTCCAACAACAATCTTGTTATATGATAGTTGTATTTTTAACCTCACTCTTCTTAAGGATGTTCTTAAATATGATGAATTTTGATTGCATTTGGTGGTCATTTTTATCCACATCCATGGGATTTATATTTGTTATTTTTGATGTCAACATTCGGTTTTTGTGATGTAGGGCAGCGATTCAACACATAAATTGCACACATGACCACTTCCATCCAAAACTTATTAGGAATTTTCTTTCCTTTAACCATACATGTTCTATTTATATGTTCCGTAACACCATTTTGTTGAGGTGTATATGGCACCATACATTGGTGTGAAATAACTCTTTCAAGAAGAAAAGCATTAAACTCATGGGACATATATTCACCACCACGATCTATGTGTAGATTCAAAAGTTTTTGTGAACCAAAATTTTCAGCCATAGCTAAAGATGCTTTGAAGCAAGAAAATACCTCATTCTTTGCTTTTATAGGATACACCCATGTATGGCGAGTAGCTTCATCAATGAAGGTAACAAAATATACATCCTTCCCAAAAAATGGAGTCTTGATGGGACCACATACATCACTATGAACAAGCTGCAATTTTCTTTTAGTATGTGTATGGCTACCTTTTGGAAAAGAAGCATGATGCATTTTTCCAAGAATGCAACCTTCACATGCATGCTTTTCAATGGACGCAGTTGTGTATGCAAACCAATAACCATGTCCTTCTTTTGCGAGTACAACAACTAATAAAGCTCAACTGACCAAAACGAGCATGCCAAAGCTCCATTTCAACCATGGAAGAAGTTTAGCAACCAAAGCATTCGAGGCAGCCCTCTTGTATATGTCCATGCAATACAAACCATTACATAATGTACCGGACATCACGATAACATTGCCATTGCTGAAATCATGAACCATACACTCATCATCAACAAAGTGTACATGAAATCTAGCTTTGGCAATCAACTGAACTGAAATTAGGTTGTTTTTAATACGCGGCACATACAATGCAATTTTCAAGAGAATCACACCTCCATTTGCAGTTGTAAGCTCAATTTCTCCTACTCCAATCATAGGATAAGAGGCATTGTTTGCTCACACCACGTGTCCTCCTTTGGGTGCATCTTTCAAAGAGGCCAAAAATCTTTTGCATGATGTTATGTGCTTTTAGGCACCACTATCAAAGAACCAATCTAAATCAGCCTCACTCACAACCATACATATAGAATGCAAAGAAGCATCATAATGAAATGTAACAACACATGCCCAAAAATCTTGAGCCATGTTAGCTTCATTATTCTGTACATTTGCTAAATTTTCAGCAATGGATATGTCGGATTCCCTCTTCTTTTCATTGCATTTAGCAAGCTATGTACACTCATCAATAGTATGACCAGCCTTCGGGCAATATTTGCATCTCTTCTTCTTTTGCAAATCACCATCATTAGAGGAATGAGTGGAAGAGGAAGGTTGAGGCTTTGGTTTTGATGAACCCAAAGCTGAACCATACTTGCTTTTCCCCTTTTGTGAGATAGCAAGTGCTTGTGCTCCCTCAACCAAACCACTCCTATTCACTCTAGATTGCTCTTCTTGCAAAAGAAGAGACACAACCTCATCAAATGCATACATATTAGGATTCCATTTTGCAACCAAACAGAGTGTATGTTGATATATTTAGGTAGTGATGTGTGTGAACACACTAGGTCCACCGGGGCACTTTTTTCCCTCTTTAGGAGGTTTTTTTCCCCCGGCTTGTATATACACCTATTGTCCTAATGGGCTTCTTATCTTTGTACATTCTCTAGTAATACATTCAGTATTGTGCATTGTGCTTCCAGCTTCTTCTTCTTCCTTGTGTTGTTCGTGTGCTTCCGCAGACGTCTAACTCCAACAATTGGTATCAGAGCATGTCGTCGCTTCATCTAGGGCACCGTCGACACTCCTCCGTTTGTATTCTCAGAATCGCACAAAATTTGGTGAGCATACTCAGCGTGTTTCTGAGATCAAAACAACTTCGTCTTGTGGTGCCGAAATCACGATCTGAGCTTGTTTCGACCTCCGAATGCACTATCACAATGCTTGTGCAGGCTATTTTGTCTTTTTGTGCCAAAGGTATACACCAGTTTCTATTCGCTAGTTTAAGCATCTCGAAGTCTGCTACAGGTCTAGTGGAATTTGTCTAGGTAGTTCTATTCAACTTTTTGAGATACAGTCAATTTTCTGCATCAAGGTATTTTAGTCACCGGCCATGGCTGAAAGCAATGATGTATTCTGTATGTTGGCTGCTGAGGATAAGTTGGATGGTACCAACTACCCGTTATGTGCTTATATGATGCGACATGTGTTGGTTGCAAAAGGACTGTGGAACATTGTTGAGGGTGTCGAAAAACGTCCTATCACACCTGCAACTGTTACAGTTGTAGGTACTGAAGCTGATGGAAAAGGTGTCGAAGCAGAGATGCCCATGCACATGCATTGATAGATTTGTCTGTCAAACGTGCCATTATTCCTCACATACACTCTTGCAGAATAGCTAAGGATGCTTGGGATACACTTACCACATTGTACCAAGCTAGGAATGAGGCTCTTGTTGCTTACCTGCGAAAACAGTTGGAGAGTGAGCACATGAATGAAGGTGATTCTATGGACAGTTTCCTAACAAAGATCAAAGACTTGAAGGAACAATTCATTTCTGCTGATGAGGTTATACTAGATAGCTCACTTGTGCAGACCGTTCTAAATGGTCTTCCTGATTCATATCAGAGTTTTTCTTCTACTCTTCAGTTGATGATGAAAGGAAATCCAAATGCCTTATCATTTGAGGAGTTAGTCTCTGTTCTGTTGCAGGAAGATCACTCCAAGCAAAACAGGTCCATTATGAGAGTTGCAGATCAAGCTTTCTTGGCTAGTCAGAAGGGGAAAGGAAAATGGATCTCTTCAATTAGTAAGCAGAAATCTGCTAATTCTACGTATTCCAAGAAGGAAGATAAAGATGAGAAAAAATCAGAAAAGCAAAAATTGTTTTGTAAGTACTGTAAAGAGAATGATCATATCATAAAGAACTATGCAAAACTGGCTGCTAAAGAGGCAAAGAATAAAGAGGCTGGAATGGTTGTTGCAGAGGTCTCTACACCAAAAATAGAGTGTGCTAACCTTGTGCAGGAAGAAGAATGGGCGTTTACTACTGTCTACAATTTTGACCCATCTTCTCATGAGCAGTGCATGTTTGCAGTAGACTCAGATGTTTGGTATTTTGACAGTGGGGCGACCAAACATATTACCTCGCAGAGTAGTTTCTTCTCTTCACTAGAGCCTTCCCCTATAGGAAATACTGTTACATGTGCCAAGAACTCCTCCTATCCTGTTATGAGAGTTGGTAAGATCATTTTGACTACTGTTGATGGTAGCTCTTTCACTTTGTGAGATGCTTTATTTATGCTAGGGATCAAGAAGAACCTATTATCAGTTTTTGCATTAGCCAAGATTCGCTTGGTTGTGAAATTTGTTGATGACAGCTGTATACTTCATGATCTCTCAAATGGCGATGTGATTATTGCTTCTGGGATTTTATGTCGTGGGCTGTATAAGCTCATAGACAACAGCGAGTCATAACAAACGAGAACTATGTCGTAAAAAGAGAACACTCTCGTCAAAAATCAAGCAAATGGCAGCTTATTTTTGAGATTCCTTTATACCAGTATACATATATTACAAAAATGAGGTGAAAACATGTGATTTTTGACATTTTTTATCATTTTCTCATAAAAAAAGAGCTCAAAATGTAGTCAAAATTTCACTATATAAGGCATTGACATGTCCCAAAATGTATATGATAAGACATTGACATGTCCAAAATCTATATGATAGGACATTGACATGTATAAAATCTATATAAAGAATGTAGAACTGAATAGTTCTTATACAAAAATAACATTTTAGACATATTTTTAATGGGTGGATATCTGATTGTTATTCAGAATTGCTACAAAACATGGTTTCATTAACCAAACTACTTCGAGGCATTTACAAAAGCACTAAAAGTTTCTGAGAGCTTCAATGCATTTCACAACTTTTTCGATCTATGTCTACACCCTCATCATCTGATGCACTTGATTCAGTCTCATACTGTTGAGAGCTCTCTTCTTCTTCTTCTATATCCACAAGAGCTCTATCTTCATCCACGTACATACCAAATTCTGAAGGATCATGCACAACTCTTCTTGTTTGCCTATGATTTCCTGTAACACATACATCTGGAAGCTTTTGTTTTATCATGTTGATGGTTGCTTTCCTCAAGTGACCTGTTTTTGTCAAGGAAAAATCATAAACAAGAATATCTACATCATCCATTTTAAGAGTGGATGTGCTTCGAATATTCTTTTTCTTTCTTGAACCTGTTTGTTTAGTATCACACACCATTTCTAAGTTATATTTACCTCTGAATGCATTACTACTTTTAGTGTAATACCAATGCACCATCAAAGCCTCTATTCTTCTCTGATCAATATCTTTAGTTATCTCTAAAACCTTTGCAATCCAAAATGGTCTGGTAGCCTCATCACCATCAGCAAGAACTGCAATAAGTGTTCCAACATTTATCTCTATTAAATTTCCTTGCCATCTTGCTTCTGCCTGTTTTCTCATCCTTGGGCCTACATAAATATTTCTTTCTGGTGGATGTATAAAACTTTGAAGTGCATCTGCATTACATGCTTGGGCCACATTCACGGATCTTTGTGTACAAAAATCCCATGTGAATGGAACATCAACTCGCAAGTGACCTGCAATTGTATACTGTATAATCTCTTCTTGATGATTGAAAAAGTCCTCCCACCAAGATACATCTTGATCTCCAGCATATTTTTTTGCATGCTCAATAAGTCTCTTCTTTTCAATGAGTGCATGCATCCAGTTTTACTTTGATCAACCACATTTCCACATCTTTCTGTATTGTTTTTATCTTCATATGGTGATTGTTCTGCACCATACACTGTTACAGTAGACAAATTAGGTACCTGCAATAAGAATCTGCATCCCTCTTTAGGCTCCCATCCAATAGAAGATGAATACTGCTTTGCAAATAAAAGGGTTATTTCATCAACCCTCCTCATCAAGAATACATGGTTGAAACTAATATTGTGCAATGGAGCCAAAACCTTAGCACTGTTATCAAGGCCCATTGAGCAAAAGTGCTTAAAGTCATAAATCTGTGTGAGGTGTTGAACTTCTGGTTTTGGAGTATATGCTTCTGAAATCAGCTCAGATAAAATCGGAAGAGTAAAACCATTGTTACGTGCCAACTTCTTAGAGAAAGTACTGAACATTTGATCAATGTGATCATGAGTGTGGCCAACCAGAACGAAATTTACCTTAACCTTCTGAAATACCTGTTTTTCAATAAGCATGCTTAAATATCCAAAGACTGTAGAATTTTTATTCTCTGTTGCAGTATTATCTAGTTGCAAATATAGAGTTGGTGGCAAAAGACCCTTCCGTGATTGCAAAACATGATGAATGAGAGTAACTGTAAGGTTTGGATCATTATGCACATTCGGATATGTGAAGAAAACCTTGGACATTACAGTTCCATTGTATACCAAAGCACCAACCAAATGCATTTGCACAAGGAATTCATCTCCAATGTCCTTAGGGATGCGATAAAAATGTGGCAAACAAGTTTTTTTTTATCCATACCATCGATCAACAAACACATATAACGCTCCGGATTTCTGAGTGCTTTACTTCGATGATGAATTGCTTTCTTTCTCTCTAAAGCTTGACTCTCACGATGGTTGTTAAGAAGGTTTTTAAAATTATTCTTTTCCTGTGGTGTTGTAGCCCCTTTTGCCATGTTTTTCAAAGTGGCGCAAACTGAACATTCACCCATTCTAACTTTACGAGGAATAGAAACATTGTTAAACTCTTCCTTCCATAATGGAGTAAAGTGACGATACAACACATACTTCTCATTTCTATTTTCCATGTCTTGTCTATATATTTGAAATACCTCTCGATGAGTAAAGTTATCTGACAAGTGCAACCTTCGAGTTGTAGGCATAACCTCACAATGCAAGCTAAAATAATTCATCATCCAATTCATTGCATGACGTCCAATAGATCCTTTGGTCCCAACATGGAACGTATCCAAAATGAGATCCCCATTCAAAAGCCCTTGTTGAACCCTATGTATTCTAAAATTTCCCACACCCATTGCAATTTTAAATGTAGCCCTACAACATCGCATCCCTTGACTAAAGAAATATTCAAAACCAACACGTGTTACTGACATGTTATCGTCGATCATTTGCATGCGAGAAACAAGGTATATATCCTGCCTTTCACTATCTAAATGGAGGAATTTTTCTCTTAGGTGCTTTAGTTTCTTCATTCCTAAATTGTACAAACATTTCAAACCACAACAATGCTTCACAATATCCAATGCAATCTGTCTATCTGAAGTAAGAAATTTAAATCTTTTTTGACTTACTTCACGAGGCCTTCTTTTAAATCGTAGATTGAGCTTGCTTTGCTTTTCCGTTGCTCCACATGCACTTGAGTCAGAAGGGAGATCAATGGTTGGATCAGATGGGAGATCAAGAGGTGCATTTGGTTGAGCAGCATTGCACTGTGAATTGGATAACTTAAATGACTCAACAGAAAACATGGAATCATCAGCACGTCCTAAATCATAGGGATCATCACTTCTGTGGAAAGGGTCAACTGAGAACAATGAATCCGAAACTGTATCAATATGAGCAGAAGAAGCTGATGCCCAAGCATCCACTGAAAAGATTGAGCTCATCTTCACTGAGTTCAGAGAAGACTGAAGATGAATGACCTTTTTAAATAAGTAGAAATCCGAGATCAAATGAAGATGTCACATCAAATGTCACATCAAGAAGATATGAAATCAAAAGTTTGTTAAAGTACATTAAATAACATTAAACATCAAATTACATCAAATAACTTAATTACTCAAATATACACTAATAAGGGAACCAAAGATTTGATTCACTTTTGAAATGAGAAACACAGTTGATTTCTAACTAGATATGAGTCATTGAGTCTTAGCATTGTGAGTGAATCAAAATATATCCAAGTTGAGTTCCAACTGGATTATATATTAAAATTGTTTGTAGTAGTGCCATTGAAGACTATACAAGAAGAAATTTTACCTTTGGTAAATAAGATTTCAAGGATTAGGTTTCATTGTAGTCTTGGCTAGATCTCAAAGAGGTAGATGAAAGTATATTAAAAAAGAATTATGTGTAAAAGAGGTACACGGAATGTTTATTCATACATTGATTTTCCATTTCAGCAATGTGCTACAAGATAAATGTCACGAATATGAACTAAAGTGAGGAGGATAACACTATAAAGATGTCATTAATCTCCCATATTCAACACAACTAAGGCTTGAAGTGTAATTTCCATGCAAATGTATATAAATAGTTGCAAGGTTCTTTACTTGAATGTTTATTCATACATTGATTTTCCATTTCAACAATGTGTTACAAGATAAATGTGAATATGAACTAAAGTGAAGAGGATAACACTATAAAGATGTCATTAATCTCCCATATTCAACACAACTTAGACTTGATTTTCTCCCAAGCAAGAGATTCTAAGAAAAAATTTCTACATGAGATTAGACATCCTCATGTACATACCATACTCTTGCCATTGAAGTGTAATTTCCATGCAAATGTATATAAATAGTTGCAAGGTTATATGAATATTTCATTAAAGTGGCTCTGAAACAGCCTATTTGTGTTAGTGGTATTCCCTAGTTAGATTGGTTGACAGATATAGTTAGCAACTGGACTCATTCAGTTAGATCCAGTTAGTCTCTAGTTCAAGTTACCCAATTGCCTATAAATAGCAGAGGAGGAGATCATTCTCATTTTCAAAATCCACGAGCAAGACAGAGCAAAAGAGCACAGACAGCTATGGAGCACAGAGCTCAGCATACCAGCAAGGCAACTCTGATGGAGAAGAAGAATGTTGGCAAGAGTACCAAGAGGTAGACAAAATCATACCATAAAAAAAGATTCCTAAAAGATTCCCTTTGTATGTTTGTGTAAAGAGTCTGCTTTCTAGGTTTTTATTTTTCTTAGCTCTAAAAATATAGATCCAATGAGGGTACAGCTCGATGCCTGGCATCGACTTTTAGGTGTAAGTCGATGCCAGGCATCGACTTGAGGTTGCAAGTCGATGCCAGGCATCGACTTTGTGTGCAAGTCGATGCCAGGCATCGACTTGCAGGTGCAAGTTGATGCCAGGCATCGACTTGAGGCTTCAAGTCGATGCCTGGCATCGACTTGCACCCTCAAGTCGATGCAAGGCATCGACTTGCCTGGCATCGAAGTTGGCGTGAAAGTCGATGCCAGGCATCGACTTTAGGGTGCAAAGTTGATGCTTGGCATCGACTTTTGGGTTCAAGTTGATGCTAGGCATTGACTTTGTGTGCAAGTCGATGCCCGGCATCGACTTGAGGGTGCAAGTCGATGCCAGGCATCGACTTGGGGGTGCAAGTCGATGCCTGGCATCGACTTGCACCCTCAAGTCGATGCCGAGCATTGACTTGCACACAAAGTCGATGCCTGGCATCGACTGCACTTAAAAGTCGATGCCTGGCATCGACTTGAACCTAAAAGTTGATGCCTAACATCGACTTGGGCCTTTGAAAACCACATTTACGTATGAGCTGATATTTCCAAGCGCCTTCAGGGATGCGAAGTCCAAGAGTGAGAGGCCCTTCAAGAAGCTGAGAGTCACCATGGGCTCTGGTGATCAGCAACGTGACAAAGGCATTGGTCACCAAGCAAAACCAAAGAAAATTATTGCATCCTTATCCTCTGAGAAGGCGAGCAACCCGCTAGGAATATCCTCAGGTGGACAGAGTAGCATCAAAATTCCTGAGGATGATACAACTATGAAGGATAGGTCGAGGGACGCTGAGGTCTTAAGGACAGATCGTCCACTGCGGGACATGACAAATCTGGAGTGGTGCCTTCAGTATGTTGAAGAAAAGAATGCAGTCCTTCTTGTGTTCGCAGGGGCATATGGGAGAGGAAAGATCACGACAACACAAGGTTTTCAGTATGGCCTTGTGTACAAACTGGATTATGAAGATGAGGATTCTGACAACCTCCTTTTCTTGGTAGAGACATCGAAAGGTTTGAGAAATGTTATATGCAAGATAGATTTCTTGTGCCCAGAGTGCTGTGTTCGAGATGGTCTAGCTGAGATATGCAGGGACTCAGTCAATCTTATCAAGGACTTGATGCCATGGATCCAGGGCAACATCATGCCAACACAACAGAAGATGACAACCCCTGTAAAGGCAAGGGGTAAGCAGAGCGTGCAGAAAAAGTTTCAAAAGAAAAAGAAGAGAATTTCAGAAGAGGAGTCTTCTGACTCAAGCTCTAGCTCTGAGGATATAATTGTTGCACCTGGTGGAGAGCTTGCCTCGGGTGTTCTTGGTACTGAGCAGAACAAGATGAGGGAGGACATAGCTAAAAGAAAAGTTGTGAAGAAGGGGCAGTTGTTCCACCTGCCAATCAATATCATCCACAGGCCACCAATAGATCCAGTCACAGGGAGGAGGCCCCTTGAGATCAGGGAGCCACACAATTTGCACGTGCAGAAGCTTAAGAAGAAAATGAAAATAAATCCTCATGCTACTATTGTGCCATTCCTTGTCATGGTGGATCCGAATGAGTGTAGCTCTGTGGACGAGTTCAATGAGGGTATGTTTGAGGATTATACTTATTATGTGATTGGAAGTTCACACTCTGCAGAGGCCCGTAGACAGCTAGTGAAGGAGCACCCTACCACATTTTTCTTTAGGTATGCAGAGTGTAAGATATATGCTTGTCTTACAACTGAGGAAGCCAAGCTTCTTGCTTGGGATCACAACAATGACAATGACTACAGGCAAAAAATGTCCTCCATAGAGAGAATTCGGTTCTTCCACCATGAATATGAAGATTGTCTTGTGAAGGAAGCTGGAAGAATACATCCCAATCTACGAAAGCAATGCCTTATTGAGGTTGGAATTGCACTGGATGAGATTAGAAAGTCTGATGCTTTGAGGAAATATGATCCATGGTTTCAACTAGCATTCAGATCAGGTGAGATCTGGGATCTACAGGATAAAATTTTCACAATGTGGGAGAACAAGGAGGTCAAGGGCCAGAAGCAACGAAAGTCGAGGCCAGACCCACAGGTTGATCTGAAGGGAAAGGGAAGGAAAGTTGACCTCTCAATTGAAGAGGCTCCTGAAGACATGAAGCTGACACCATGGAGGGCCCTTCAAGGAATCAAGGATGATACATTGATTATATCAACTTTGTTAAGGGTAATCTCCAAGGAGTTAAGCCTGGAGGAGATGGTGACTGAGCTCAATAAGTATGTATGTTATTCTCAGATCCTTTATCCCTCCTCCCATGTTTCTGGTCTAACCTAGTCTCTTTTTTATTTCTGTGACTGTAGTCATAAAGTTTACATGAAGATTAAGGAGGTGATGATGAAGAGGCTGGGTTGCTTTTCTTGGACAGAGGTCCAAGCAGACTATCCAACCACATCATCCTACAAAGCTTTATCAGAATATTTCATCCTGTTTCGTGATTGGGTAGGTTCTCTTTCTGAGGTTGTGCCTGGTTTGCCATTAGGTTAGATGCCTTGATTCACCAAACCAATTTGATGCCAGGCTTTTAGTACGAATTCGATGCCTGGCATCGACTTACGGCTAAAGTGGATGCGTGGCATCGACCTGCAGCCAAAAGTCGATGCCTGGCATCGACTTGGGGGCATAAGTCGATGCCTGGCATCGACCTGCAGGATAAGTCGATGCCTGGCATCGACCTCGTGGCATAAGTCGATGCCAGGCATCGACTTATGTCCCAAAGTCGATGCCAGGCATCGACTTTCAGTAGAAAGTCGATGCCTGGCATCTACCCCCACACGAAATCGATGCCATGCATCGCTTCCTTATGTTCTGCTTGCTGTATTGAAGAGCTCATTTAATTGTCTTTCCACTTTTTTCTGCAGAAACCAAAGAAAAGTAAGTCTACGGAGCTACTAGATGATTGCCCCCCTGCATTCCTGGCTCACATTCAAAGAGCAAGGCATGAGAAATCTAGGCTGAAAGCCAAGGATATGGATTTTGATGATGAACCTGATCTGAAATGTTTCTCCAATCCCCTAGACCCCCTTAGGCCTGTATATTACAATGTATTCTGTAGTGATGTAATAATATTTGTTATGTTGTGCCTAGAAAACATTTCTCCCTTCTCATAGCGGACATACCCTATGGATTTAGGATGTTGGGATCAGTTAATGATGATGAACCCTTCAAACACCCTCAGATTCGGAAGATGGTCACTGATTTTGCAGAGTTGACTATGTCTCCTCTTTGGAGGATAGTAATTTTCCATAGCAGAGACCAGTCTTTCTCTGTTTCAACTGCTCTGAAGGCAAGATGTCATGCTGTGGAGTGCCTCACGTGGTAAGTAATCTTCTTTCTATCTCTGTGGCTTTAATCATGCTCTCTGTGACTCATAGTTCTTGTT
Source organism: Ceratopteris richardii (assembly GCA_020310875.1). Classification (NCBI taxonomy): domain Eukaryota; kingdom Viridiplantae; phylum Streptophyta; class Polypodiopsida; order Polypodiales; family Pteridaceae; genus Ceratopteris; species Ceratopteris richardii. The sequence continues at coordinate 28,902,426 of CM035419.1, read as the reverse complement.
TGCAGGGTGAAGACAAACGTAAATCACACTCCTTTGCATAGGTTTGTGAGCTCCACTGAATGCATTACAGTTGGCTATTATGATGAAGTAAGCAAAAGGAGAGTCAGGGAGCATTGCAATGAGAATGGGATCTCAAATGTGCTCATGTTCCCAGCCGTTACCAAGAAACTTCGTCATGTAGCTGGGGACATGACATTGGTTAACCCCTATCAGAAGCCACAAAAACTCATAATGAGATTGCTTCAGCCATTCTCCAATGATGATGACTGGGTCCTAGACCTTTTTTCGGGCACAGGTAATTTCAATTTTCACAATTTTCATTAGTCATGGTTGATTGATGCCTCTAAGTGGTTTTCTGCTGTTTCAGGAACGACTCTAGCTTGCTCCTTAAAGATGTTCAGGCACTGCATAGTTGTGGAGAAGGATGATGCTCAAGTGAGCTTCATTAGAATGAGAATCAATGGGCTGAATGAATGCCCAGATGAAGACCAAGAGGTTGGAAGGAAGCACATTGCAGACACGGAGAGATTCCAACCGGCTTCAAGGGAGCCTGTTCCCCCACTTGCAGATGAACCGAGGGACATGGCTGACCTTGAAGAGCCAATCTTGGAGCAAGAGAGGCAGGATATGTGTTCTAATATTCCAGAGGATCGCAATATCCTTGAGCCTGAGGAAAGCTATGATCAGCTTCTATTGTAGATTCATATTACTCTTGTACTTACACAGGAAATGTAAAAAATCATTTTAATAGAAATATAATGTCGACTTCTGCTTCTACTTTGTGTTCAGCTTGATTTATCTTGAGCATTTCTCTGATCATGTGTGAATGTTTCTTAGTATAATTTTGTTGATTATTATCTTCTCTTGGGAATGCTTTTGTGAAATGTATTTCATATTCTGTGAATATGGCCATGCATTAAATGAGGATCTTAACCATACAAAGGGGATGATCTTAATTGCCTTGTTAAAATGTTCCGATTTTTGCAACACATGTACTCTAATTTTCGAGTAACTTTTAATCAGCTATAATCTGTGCTTGTTGAGGTTATGGATGTAAGGAAGTAGCTTCCCGAACTCTTACTTGTACCTTCTGTTGGTGCATTTTGCCCAAGCCTACATGCTTGATATGCTTGATATTATCCTCATTTGTAAGTCACATGAGTAGTCATGTGAACACCTCTTGTAAAAGAGTACATTTTATCTCTTGTAAATGGAAAAAGAAAAAAGTAAAAGGATGGCTTACCTCATCCATGATGTAAAAGCAAATTCGTGGCTCCAACTACCAAAATCACGAATTTTTGAGCTGAGGGAATCTCTCCTAACTTTGGGGATCACTTTTAGGTGGAGCCATTCGAATTCGAATTCAAAACTCCCTCCAAGAATAGCTATAAAAGGAGCAAGAAGGAAGAGGCGATTAGCAAGCCTTGTACGTGACCACTTGATGTCATTTTGTAGAGATTGAAGAGCTTACTCCATAGCTCTATCATTCTACTCCCATTGTGCAAAGATTCATTGCCAATGTGGTTGTAATCATATGTGAATCTATACATTTATTATCATCTACCTCTCTGTTTTGTTCTCTGCTATACTCACTCAGAGCAGTAACTTCAGAAGGTCATATCTCGAGTTTTACTGAACCTTTTTCAGTGTTTTAAAATGCGCTGGATAGCTCTCACTGTCTAGTTTCTACATAGAAATTTTCAAGGTCATTGAATTTATGTTCTTGGAGATATCTGCATTTTACTGCTTACTGGTCTATCTCTGCAGAGCCCCGAGAATTGTGGGAATGTTCCAGAACTTGATGAAACTTGTTCTCAGTGCTCAGTCCATCATTTGAAGTGTTTTAACTTGGAATAGGAAGCTTGCTAAGTCTATTTGCTATGCCCAAAAGGAATTTTTCTAATTTCTTCCAGGTTGAGAGCACTGTTCATTTTTTCCAGCAGGTGTATGTCCAAAAATAGCAAGTTTTGGGAGCTAGTCATTTCGCAACTAGCCTGTCTTGACTTAAACTTTTGGGATACATGTTCCAAAGTACTTGGCTGATATTTTGGTGGATTTAGGAAGCTCAAAGGGTCTACTAATCAACTCTGAAGTCTCAGTTGGCTGGTGTGAAGCTGGTTGTAGTGGCACCTACTCATCTTTGGATTGCATCCACCATCTCTCTTCACAGTGGTATCAGAGCATAGTCAAGCAACATGGGAGATGGATTTCCATCAACAATTGACAAATTGGATCGAAACAACTACCCGGCATGGTCTCTAAGGATGGAGGCTTACCTTCAAGGAAGGAATCTATATGGATTCATATCTGGAGATGAAGCAATGCCAACCATGAGGAACAAAGGGCAACCATCACATGAAGAAGTGGAAGGACTTTCGAATTGGTGTTCGAAGGATGCACTTGCAAGGTCTTATATTCTAAACTCAATCTCTGATTTTCTTTTACCTCATGTCAAGGGATGCAAGACATCAAGAGAAACCTGGAATGCACTTGCTTCTTTCTTCTCTTCCAACACTCGAGCAAGGAAGAACCAATTGTGGATGGAGTTCACAACAATGAAGAAAAGCCCGAAGCAAAATGTGACTGATTATGTCACAAAGATGAAGGAGATTTCCGACCAACTTGGAAGCATTGGAGAGGTAATTGAAGAGGAGCAAATCATAAGACAAATCATGAATGGAATCAAAGCAGACGACAAGTGGGAGTCATTCACAACAGCCATGGATTTATACATGGATATGCATGTACCCGACCTCAACACACTCATGGGCCAACTCTTCACTCATGAAGCAAAGATTATCAAAGGTGGTGAGTCCTCAAGAGGTAATCAAACTTCTGCCTTATATTCTGATAAAGCTAAGGTCAAGGACAAGTCAAAGAATAGGAAGAATGAAGATGAAGGAAGCTCTTTCCAAGCAAACTTTGCAGGTAGAGGAAGAGCTAGAGGAAGAGGCAGAAGTGGAAAGCAAGGCAGGGGGAGATTCCAATCATCTCAACCTTGCAACATATGTGGCTTATCTAACCATACTACTGAAGAATGTTTCAGGAATCCAAGGAACTCAAGAGGAAGAGGATTCAATAGAGGTGGCTATGGATCAAATAGAGGCAGGTACAATGGAGGCTACAACAACAACTACTACAACAACAATTACAACAACAACAACAACTATCAAAGTGGCCATAGAGGAAGAAGAGATTACAATAACTATGCAGAGGACCAAAGTCAAGAAGATTCATTATTGATTATGAATCTATCAACGAAGAAGGGTAAGGATGATGATCACATATTTTACATTGATTCGGGATGCTCGAACCATGTAGCAGGAAATGTGGCTTTACTTTCTGATTTGGAAGATCCTCATAACAAGCATGAAGTGCAGACAGGAGATGACACAAAGCACTCAGTGGAGAAGATAGGTAATGTGAAGACATCAGATGGGAATATGAACCTCTTAAGCAAAGTCTTGTATGTCCCTACAATTACCAAAAATTTAATAAGTGTTGGACAGATTGTTGAAAAAGGATTGCAGGTTAGATTCAATCAATTTGGAGCATATGTTGAAGACCCAAGGCAAGGCTTTCGAAGGATTGCCAAAGGAGAAAAGACAGGAAGGCTTTTCACTTTTGAAGTGGAAGATACAAAGAACATAGCTTTGTTTAGCTATGGATCTCAAACTCTAACAGAGTTGGAGATATGGCACAAAAGGCTTGCTCACATTGGTGAGAGGACACTCAAACAGATTTGCAGGGACCAAAGTGTACTTGGTTTGCCTAATATCACAAGGCAACACATGATTTATAAGTGTGAAGCTTGTCAACTCGGCAAGGCTCATAGACAACCTTTCAATAAGAAAGGATATATGTATCAAAATCCTTTGGATCTAGTGCACACGGATGTGTGGGGTCCAAGTAAGGAGCCATCTATATCAGGCTCAAGATATTATGTGTCTTTCATAGATGATTGTAGCAGGTGGACCATTCTGTTTTTCATGAAGCACAAGGATGAAGTGTTTAATTGCTTTAAGAAGTATATTGCTCTTGTTGAAAACCAAACAGGTAGGACTTTGAAACGACTCAGATCAGATGGTGGAGGAGAATACTTCTCTTTTGAATTTGATGCCTTCTTGCATGAAAGAGGCATTAAAAGGGAAGTCACTACAAGGTATACACCCGAACTCAATGGTGTAGCAGAGAGGAGGAACAGAGCTATTGTCGAAGCTGCAAGGTCCATGCTCAATGAAAAGGGATTGCCGAACTACCTATGGGCAGAGGCTGTGTCGACAGCCACATATCTCATAAATAGACTTCCATCTAAGTCACTAGATGGAACCACTCCATATGAAGTGTGGAATGGAAGAAGACCTAGTCTAGAGCATTGTAAAATCTTTGGATGCTTAGCCTATGCTCACATTCCTTCTCAAGTAAGAGGGAAATTGGATCCCAAGGCAGAGAAGTGTGTATTCATTGGTTATGATCAAAACCAAAAAGGATATAGATTGTACAATCCAACCAATAAAGGATTTTCTGTGAGTAGAGATGTAATTTTTGATGAAAACAAATCATGGTTTGATGATGACAGGAAAGTGAAGCTGCCATATGACTTGGATGAAGATTTTCCATCACTTCAACCAAAGGAGCCAAAGCAGATTGAAGAAAGTGATTCGGAGATTGACCTAGAAGACTTGGAAAGACTAAAGCTATGGAAGAACAAAGGTAAAGCAAAGATGCAGGATGCTACATATGGACCCGAGAGCTCACATCAACCACTTAGAAGGTCTTCGAGGGAGAAGAAGAAACCAGAGAGGTTTGGTTATGATACTTCTTTGGTCACCAAGCACTCAATCTACATTGCAAAGGATTCAACCAATGAAGAACCTACCACATTCGAAGAAGCACAAAGCAAGAAAGCTTGGAGAGATGCAATGGATGAAGAAATGGAAGCCTTGAAGGAGAATGACACTTGGGAGCTTGTACCTAACAAGCCATCTATGAAGATAATCGGATCTCGATGGATATACAAAATCAAGAGGAATCCAGATGGAAGTATAAATAGACACAAAGCAAGGTTAGTTGCTAAAGGGTTTGCTCAAACCCATGGTATTGATTATGAGGAGACTTTCTCTCCTGTTGCAAAAATGCCTACAATTAGGGTTCTCATAAGTCTTGCTGCATCTAGAAATTGGAATCTTTATCAACTTGATGTAAAGAATGCCTTCTTGAATGGATGGATTTCTGAGGAAGTGTATATGGCACAACCTCCTGGATATGAGGATGCACATCATCCTAACTATGTATGCAAACTAAAGAAAGCTTTGTATGGATTGAAGCAAGCTCCAAGAGCTTGGAATTTCAGATTGGTTACTTATTTGCAGGACCAAGGATTCAAAGCTAGCAAGGCGGATACCTCTTTGTTCATAAAGAGGAATGGATCTGAAGTGATCTATTTATGTGTGTATGTTGATGATATTATTATCACAGGCAATGATCTTGAAGGAATCAAACAGGTAAAGAGTCAAATGAAGGAGGAGTTCAAAATAAGTGACCTCGGACCACTCACTTATTTTCTTGGATTGGAGTTGATCTACACAGATTCAGGTATATACATCACACAAAGGAAGTATGTCCATGACATGCTCGTCAAGTTCAAGATGGAAAATACAAAGTGTGCAGGTACACCTATGGAGCAAAATCATAAGCTTAGTGCTTATGAAGGAGAGCCAATTGAAGACATCACAAGCTATCAAAGCTTGGTTGGAAGTTTGAACTATGCAACACTCACAAGGGTGGATATATGCTATAGTGTTAGCATATTGAGTCAGTTTATGCATAAGCCGAGAAGACCACATATGGAAGCGGCCAAGCGAGTCCTCAAGTACCTAAAGGGGACCATGAATGAAGGTTTGTTTTATTCATTTACTTCAGATATTGAGCTAAAGGTCTACTCAGATGCAGATTGGGCCGGATCTAAAAATGATAGAAGAAGCACATCAGGGTATATATCATTTGCAGGTTCAAAAATCATTTCTTGGTCATCGAAGAAGCAACCAACCGTGGCATTATCTTCTACTGAAGCTGAATATAGAGGTTTGGCTAATGCAACTCAAGAAATCATGTGGTTAAAATCTTTGTACACAGATCTTGGACTTCATTCTTCAACACCTCACATTTTTGGTGACAACACAAGCTCACTACATCTAGCAGCTAATCCGGTATACCATGCTAGAACCAAGCATATTGAAGTCCACTACCATTATGTAAGGGAGAAGCTAATGAGCAAGGATATTCAACTATCCTACGTCTCTACAGATATGCAATGTGCAGACATGTTGACGAAAGCTCTTGATGGTACGAAATTAAGTAGATTCAAGTTGATGATTGGTTTGCAGGAAATCAAGGACAATTGAAGACTTATTTGGAGGCCAAGCATGTTAGGCTTGAGGGGGAGCTGTTGGTGCATTTTGCCCAAGCCTACATGCTTGATATGCTTGATATTATCCTCATTTGTAAGTCACATGAGTAGTCATGTGAACACCTCTTGTAAAAGAGTACATTTTATCTCTTGTAAATGGAAAAAGAAAAAAGTAAAAGGATGGCTTACCTCATCCATGATGTAAAAGCAAATTCGTGGCTCCAACTACCAAAATCACGAATTTTTGAGATGAGGGAATCTCTCCTAACTTTGGGGATCACTTTTAGGTGGAGCCATTCGAATTCGAATTCAAAACTCCCTCCAAGAATAGCTATAAAAGGAGCAAGAAGGAAGAGGCGATTAGCAAGCCTTGTACGTGACCACTTGATGTCATTTTGTAGAGATTGAAGAGCTTACTCCATAGCTCTATCATTCTACTCCCATTGTGCAAAGATTCATTGCCAATGTGGTTGTAATCATATGTGAATCTATACATTTATTATCATCTACCTCTCTGTTTTGTTCTCTGCTATACTCACTCAGAGCAGTAACTTCAGAAGGTCATATCTCGAGTTTTACTGAACCTTTTTCAGTGTTTTAAAGTGCGTTGGATAGCTCTCACTGTCTAGTTTCTACATAGAAATTTTCAAGGTCATTGAATGTATATTTTTGGAGATATCTGCATTTTACTGCTTACTGGTCTATCTCTGCAGAGCCCCGAGAATTGTGGGAATGTTCCAGAACTTGATGAAACTTGTTCTCAGTGCTCAGTCCATCATTTGAAGAGTTTTAACTTGGAATAGGAAGCTTGCTAAGTCTATTTGCTATGCCCAAAAGGAATTTTTCTAATTCCTTCCAGGTTGAGAGCACTGTTCATTTTTTCCAGCAGGTGTATGTCCAAAAATAGCAAGTTTTGGGAGCTAGTCATTTCGCAACTAGCCTGTCTTGACTTAAACTTTTGGGATACATGTTCCAAAGTACTTGGCTGATATTTTGGTGGATTTAGGAAGCTCAAAGGGTCTACTAATCAACTCTGAAGTCTCAGTTGGCTGGTGTGAAGCTGGTTGTAGCGGCACCTACTCATCTTTGGATTGCATCCACCATCTCTCTTCACACCTTCAACTCTAATCTATTATCAAAGATCATGATGTTGGATTCTTGATCGGCTGAACAACTAGTTTTCATGGCAACAAGAATTTTATTATATCTATCTTGACTACTTGGGATATGAGATCAAGGTTCTAGTGACAATATTTACAAGCAAGAACAAGTGATGCTTTCTAGATATTGTAAAATGCCCACTTTATTGCTTGATATAATGGTCTTTAGGTAAAAAGGAAAAGAGAACATGTCTTTGTTCTCCTTTGTTGTGACTCAGTGTTAGACTATGAAAGATCTATAAATGATTTGGCATGTGGAGTAACTGATTCTCAGGCTATGTTAGATGCAAAGCTTTGGCATGCACGCTTTGGTCATTTGAATTTTGCTAGTTTGCTACGCCTGCAAAAATCTAAAATAGTGTCCTCTTTGCCCAAACTTGAGGCACCTAGAAAACATGTTTGTGAAGGCTGTATTTTGGGCAAAATGCAATGTTCATCCTTTCCAAAAGATGGTTCAGTTTGGGCTACTCAGAAATTGCAGCTTGTACATAGTGATGTTTGTGGTGCTATGAAAACACCTTCTTTGGGAATTATCTTTACTTCATGACTTTCGTCGATGATTTTTCCAGGCATGCATGGGTATATCCATTGAAGGAAAAGTCTGAAGTGTTCATGTGCTTCAAACAGTTTTTGGTTTTGGCTGAATATCCATTAGCATATAAAATGGGCACCCTCCGTTTTGATCGAGGGGGGGAGTATATGTCTTCTGATTTTAATGCATTTCAGGCTGAACGTGGGATAAAACATTAGTGTATAGTGCCGTATACATCTCCATACAATGGAGTTGTTGAACGAAAGAATAGGTCACTCATGGAGATGGCGAAGTGTATGGTCAAGAGTCAAGCTTTACCACATAGTTTCTGGCTTGAAGCTGTCATGTGTGCAACATATGTACTCAACAGGTGTCCCACTAAAGCCCTGCAGTCTATCACTCCATATGAGGCTTGGCATGACCGCAAGCCATTCGTTGCTCATCTGCGTGTTTTTGGTTGTTTTGCATATGCATTAGTGCCTGAACAACATTGCAAAAAATTGGATGATAAAGTAGTAAAATGTACTTTTGTTGGATATAGTTCTGAAAGTAATGGCTATCATCTCTATCATCCATAGACTAAACGCATTCTGGTTAGCGTGATGTTGTTTTTGTGAAAGATGCTATTCAGCCATTGCTTTCATGTACTAAGGAGACATCTGTTAGCTCCAAAGACATGTATGATACTTTGCTACCTCTTTTTATAGGTGGACAATCTAGATCTGGTCCCAATGAGGCAACTTCTCAGCCTTTACAGGTTTCATGTGATGATGTAGATAATTCCATTTCTGATGCAGATGTACATGATGCACTTATTGATGAGAGAGCTGATATTGAGTAGGCAAGAACTATGCCAAAATGGTTGGTGCAGACCTTGCGTGACAGCAAATTACATGCACCTCTTTCATATCGTACTCGTTCAGGCTCTCATAATGCCTCTTTTGCATCAGATTGCTATGCTATGGCTGCCTCTAATCTCTGTGATGAGAATGAGCCTGTTTTGTTTGATGAAGCACAACATTCAGAAATTTGGATGGATGCTATGCAATCTGAATATGATGCTATAATGAAGAATGGTACTTCGTCTTTATGTGACTTGCCTCCTAGCAAGAAGGCCATTGGCACTAAGTGGGAATACAAACTGAAGCGTAAACATGCTGGTACAGTTGAGAGGTATAAGGCTAGGCTTGTTGCAAATGGTTATGCGTAGGAAAGAGGCATTGATTTTGATGAGACCTTTGCACCTACATGCCGTATGACTACTGTTTGGAGCATTTGTGCATTTGCAGCCCATCATGGTTGGAATGTACATCAGTTGGATATTAAAACTACATTTCTAAATGGTGACTTGCATGAAGAAGTGTATGTTTTTCAGCCCTATGGCTTTGTGCAGAAAGGGCTTAAAAACCAGGTGTGCAGGTTAAAGACAGCACTATATGGTTTAAAGCAAGCACCACGTGCTTGGTACGAAGATACATGCCTATTTAATTGCACATGGTTTGAGAACAATCCAACTGAAAGCACCTTATATGTTAAGCGTGCTAATGATGTGCTTCTCATCATCGTTGTCTATATTGACGGCATGCTGCTCACTAGTCCTACTGAGAAGCATATTGCTGATTTTAAGGCTAATTTGCATGCCTCATTTGAGATGTCTGATTTGGGGCATTTGCATCACTATTTGGGCATTCAGTTTATGCAAGTTGATGGTGGGATGGCTTTGTGTCAAACGAAATATATTGACACATTATTGCAACATTTTGTCCTTGAAGACAGTAAACCTATTGCTACTCCTATGGAGACAGGTTTACGATTGAGTCTTCATGATGCTCGAGATGCATTTGATGTTGTTCTCTATCAGCAGGCTATTGGATGCTTGATTTACTTATGCATTACGTGACTAGATATTCAGTTTGCTATCTCACAGATGAGCAGGTTTATGCATTGCCCAAGAGTGAAGCATTGGCAAGCGGTTAAGCACACCTTTCGCTACTTGAGTGGTATTCGGCTACTTGGGTTGTTTTATCCCAAGGGGGTATCACTACCGCTAGATTTGCATGCTTTTTGCTGACTCTGATTGGGTTGGTTGCTATGACACTCGTGTGTCCACTAGTGGCTTTTGCTTCATGCTTGGTAGCTCATGTATATCTTGGTTGAGCAAGAAGCAGCCTAATGTGGCCACTTCTAATTGTGAGGCTGAGTATAGGGCAGCTTTCACAGCGACTGTTGAGTGTGTGTGGCTCAGATGCCTTATGGCTGATTTGGGTGTTGGTCAGACTTCTACCACCACCATCTTCACTGACAGTCAGAGTGCATTGGTGGTTTTGAGGAACCCTGTGTTCCATGCTCGTACTAAGCACATTGAGGTGCATTATCACTATGTTAGGGAGAGGTTCTCTGCTAGGGAGATCAACTTGGCATATGTGCCCACACAAAAGAACATTGCAGATCTTTTCACGAAGGCTCTGCCTAGGGAGAAGTTTGAAGCTTTCCAAGAAGTTGTAGGCTTACTTCCTTTTGTGGAGTGATTTCCACATAGCTTGGCACTTCCTTATACATGAGTGCCAGCTCCTTGTTCACCGCATCACTCCTAGGGGGGATTTGTTGATATATTTAGGTAGTGATGTGTGTGAACACACTAGGACCATCCGGGCACTTTATTTCCCTCTTTAGGAGGTTTTTTCCCTCGGCTTGTATATACACCTATTGCCCTAATCGACTACTTATCTTTGTACACTCTCTAGTAATACATTCAGTATTGTTTGTTGTGCCCCAAGCTTCTTCTTCTTCCTTGTGCTGTTCACGTGCTTCCGCAGACATCTAACTCCAACAGTGTAGTAGCAAAGCTTTGAAAAGATTCTGGTAATCATTTCAACAATGTAGAAATGAGTGATGCATCCGGAATAACATCTTGCTTCAATCATGATTGCATAGCCACTTACAGAAACTATGAGAGACATTAGGGGAAAAATGAACTCTACATGGGCTTTTTTAATTAGAGAGTGATAAGTGATGGACATTTCAAAAGAGGGTGGTGGACATAGTCTAGGCTCTTAATCAACTAAGCTAGGTATAGGCTTCCCTTGGTTTAAGCCAATGAAATCCACGTAAACATGCTTAAATTTGTGGTTTTGTTGCTCAAGTTGTTTTTGAAAGAGATGGGATTCAAACTCAACCCTTGGATGCCCTTCAAGATCAATGGGTAAGATTATTTCTTAAGAAATGGGTCAATTTAAATTATAGCCCATAGATGTCAATTACATTAATGGATGTGGTTGTTCCCCAAAGAAAAAAAGGCACCTGAAATTTGGGCTAGTAGATCTTCAAACAAATTAATGAATGGAAATTTGATCCTTACATGGATCATTACCTAGTCAATTAAGACCATCCATTCTCCACCACATCCAATGGATGAAAATCTAGGTGCATCCTGGATCTGTTTCTCTCTCCTTGCACAAACTTTAGATCTTTGGTCTTTTAATGACACTGTGTGATCCTATTTTGTCTTTCAATGATAGTCAGTTCAGTTTTAATCTCCACCATCCAAGAGAAAAGCCATCATGCTGGTGAAATCAAATGAAAATCACCATATTTTCATCTCTCTTCTTCCCTCGATTTATTTCTTATTTTAATGTCGTTTATTGCTAGAATGTGAGCTCGTATTTTGTCTTTTACTGCCCATGTGTTTCATTTTGATCATGGCAATCCAATCAAGAGATCAAAGGGCTATAACTGCACATGAATTTCCTCACCTAAGCATTCGTTTTCTTCTTTATTGTCATTCATAATACCACCAGTCCGTTTTTCCAACCTCTTAATCAACTTGATTAACCATTTTAACTCCTTAAAATTTTGAGTCCTTACAAGGCCCATGCAAGGTTCACTTTTCCGCTTAATGAACTCCTCTACATCCTTAACGTTGACCGTAGTAAGAGTACATTAGTTCAAAGATCCTACAATATATCTATAGAAAGTAATATCTTCAATGTCCCTGATTTATACTGAGCTTTGCACCTACTTCCAATGAATTTGCAATTGGATTGCAATTACACTTGCCATACTTTGGTAGTACATCAAGATGAAGAGGAAGGTACGTAAAGCCAAGTATTTCTATACAAGTTTAAGGATATATGTGACCTCCCTTTTGGCTTCATCCTTCTCAACTCTTAACATTCTATACACGCTTGTAAATAGCTCACACCACCAGTCTCATCTTCATGTTTACCCTTGTAAATAATAGAAAAAGGGATGAATAGGTACATACTAGAAGCTACTTAGGAAGTCTTCAAGAGAATGTGCATATAGCCAATTTCTTTTGGGGAAATATACCAACCAAAACTATATACATAATAATTAGAGCTACAACCACAACTACAAAAAGGCCCAAATAAATTAAATGTGATTGAAAACAATCAAATGTAGTTGAAAACTATTGTCCAGAGTATTAAACATGGTTGAACATCTTGTGATAACACAATACCATTGAATCCAATGGTCAATGTGAAAACTTCATAGGTGAAATGAGCAGAATGTTATCGAGTCAAATTTTTTTGCTTGGAATTCAACCTAAAGTATGAAGATACTATGGAAATCTCCAAGAAGATGCATATGTCCAAATTTCTTTGGGTAAATGTAGCAGCCACAAATACATACATAATCCTAGAAGCTACCACCTAATCTAGACACACTCTGAACTTTATGACGCTTGTTATGGGGAAGATGCATGATCTTTCTTAGCTAAAAGATTTTTGAAGACTTTTGATGCTTATGCTCTAGGTGAGTTGGGGGAAACAAATAAAGGAAGATTCAAAAAGTGCATATTTATAGGTTATTAAAGAGAAGATAGGAGTATGTATGCTATAAACGTGAAACCTATCATGTCCACAAAGGCAACCATCGTGAATCTAAGATTTCATGTGACTTCATATATGTCATGATTGGTTTAGAATTTCCCAAAACTAATACTACCATTCCATCCAAAATGTGCTACAACTCTATGATCCATTGCCTATTTGCCCGGTTATGATATCTAGAGATCAAATTTTGGATTGTAGATATCACAAATGAAATCATCATTTCATAACTAGCGTTCAATGCATATACAAAGACATATCTGCATATATCATCAATCTACTTCCAAGCTTTCTATGCAGGTAAAGGCAGATGATAAGGAAGGAATCAAGGCATAGAATGGTGCACACAAGGGGAGGATCAAATGCAAATTTCGATCAATACCAATGAAGCAAAATCTCTTCATCAAGAGGGAGAGGCAACCTTAGAGGTAGAGAGGAAGATCGAATGAGAATAAAGAAAATTAGAATCTAGAAGGATGCTTCATTTGTGGAAAGTATTGCCACTATGAAAGATATTGCTATAAAAGGAAGAAGGAAATTCAACCAACATATTTAAAGGTAACTATGCATCCACTTCAGATGAAAATGTGAGAATGGTAGCTATGATGTAGATGAGTGATTCGAAGACACAAGGTTCAAGCACATGGTACATTGATAGTGGACGTAGCAACCTAATCAGTTGCGACAAGGAGTTCTTCTCAAATATGCAAGTTCCATCAACCAAGGAACATGTGGAAATAGGTGACGACACTCCTTATGCTATTACACATATACATGATGTTATGTTGCAAGGCTCGCATAATGCCAAGGTATATCTTGGTAGCTAGTGATTATTGTACAAAATGGTTTGAAGCAATAACTCTTAAAAATAATAAGGAAATAAGTCTAGATAGGTTCTTATATCATAAATTCATGACCGTATTTGGTTGTCTAATGGAATTAGTTAGTGAACTAACTTTCTTAATGAAGTAACTGTTGAGTTCCGAAGAACTCATATGGTAATGCATAAGAAATCTACAGCTTATCATTCTCAAGCTAATGGATAGCATGAAAGTACTAACAAAACACTGATTAGAATTCTTAAGAGATTGTGCAACAAAATCAGAAAGATAAGGATTTGGAGTTGGATTCAATTTTGTGGTCTTTAGAAATAGCTTTCAAAGTCCCCACACGAATTACACTTTTAGGTTGGTGTATGGGTTTGAAGTAGTGATACCAATGGATTTTGTAGTGCCAAGTTTAAGAATAAGAGCTGAAAAGATGTCTCCAAGTTTGTATGTTAAACATATGACAAGGTATTTCTTGCAATTAGATTGTATATGACTTCAATACCTATAAAATAGCTTAGATATTAAAATTCCAAGATCTTAAACTCCTTCCCAAGGCCTTTGATGTCCTTGATGCCTTCTCTTGATCATGTAGCTACACACATAAGTAGATACATGTGTCACCTTGTCTCTTGTGGAAAAATGGTTGATTTTCTTTGCTTTTATTGTATCCACAAGTGATCAAAGAGTCTACGAGTCTTTCATTCCATGCCCTTATGGTTTACTTGAGACCATATAATGCTTTCTTCAAGGAGAAAACATAACAATTTCTTATTTTATCTTCAAACCCTAATGTTACGCCCATGTACATTTCTCCTCTAGCTCTCTTTTCAGGAAAGCAATTTTCACATCAAGTTGATACATTCTGCAATGCTTTTTTTCTACAATCGCAATGATGGTTTTGATGGTAGCCATCTTAGCCACAAGGCTAAATGTCTGTTCATAGGCTTCTCCATATTTCTAAGCAAATCCTTGGCTAGAAGCCTACGTTAATACCAAAATATATTATCATTTGATGGATTTTATAACTTATGAACCCACTTGATTCCAATTGACATACATATCCTTCTTTCTAGGCACAAAGGTCCAAGTGGGATTATCCGCCAAAGCTTTATTAACATTTTGTGCATGTATTATTTTCTTTGAAGCATGTGGGTAAGTTAAAAGACGTAATAAGGTTTATGGATCAGTTTAAATGGCATGCTCGATGTCTCCAATATGAAGTTAATATTTATATGCCATTGACTCATTTAACCAAGAAGGATATTCCTTTTGTGTGGTTTGAGCCTCTAGAGAAAGCATTTCAATTGCTAAAAATATCATAGATATTGCACTAGTTTTGCAACCACCACGCCAGTCATTACCTTTCCACGTGTTTATTCATGCCATGGATGTGGTAGTAGGGGCAATTATAATGCAATAGAAAGTCAATGCATGGTATAGGCCAATATATTATGCAAGTAGAGTAATGTCTTCAGCATAAAGAAGTTATGCTTTTATAGTAAGAGAGGTTTTCGGGATGGTGTATGTACTCAATAAGTTTAGTCATGAGTTATTGGCAAATAAGGTCCTGTTTCATGTGGATCACCAAGCATTGGTATATCTCATTAAGAAACCTTTGTTAACATGCACATTATCAAGATGTATGCTTT
The DNA here is from genome assembly GCA_020310875.1 of Ceratopteris richardii. Taxonomy (NCBI): domain Eukaryota; kingdom Viridiplantae; phylum Streptophyta; class Polypodiopsida; order Polypodiales; family Pteridaceae; genus Ceratopteris; species Ceratopteris richardii. Next base: position 28,886,993 of record CM035419.1, on the reverse strand, counting down.
TGGTTTAGGAATTTGAATTTGTTGTTGTCCATACTCTAGGGAAGGAGCATGCTATAGCCTACTATTTTAGCATATTAAAACTAGGTGAAGCACCCATTGGGGTGGAGGTCGAATTACCTCATGTTCCATTATTCAATACTTAGGTTACCAATTTGGAGTCATGGTATGATCAACTGTTAGCATTTTTACCTACTGAGGTTATGCCAAAAAATGTTTTGCTTATACCAAAGGAGAAAATTTGTGTTAAAGAGTAGACCAAATTTAGTAATTGTTGGGGCACTCTATAAGAAAAGCATTGATCAAGTAAGCAGATGATGTGTACCTAATTTTGAATAGAAGGCAGTATTATAGGAGGCTCATTCTTTCTTAATAAGAGGATATTTTTGAGGAGGTATAACAAGGAAAAAGGTTTTGCAAGGGGGAGTGTGGTGGCCGAAAGTGTTGAAGCATACTCCTAAGTTTACAAAAGGATGGGTTATTTTTTTTTAACTTACTAGATAATGGAGACATAACTTTTGATCATCTTGATTCAACTCTTGAACCTTTTCAAAAATGGGGTATGGATTCTATAGGACCGATCAAGCCAACGATTATGAGTTTAAATAGGTATATCTTGGTAGCTACTCATTATTGTACAAAATGGGTTGAAGCAGTAATTCTTAAAGATAATAAGGCAATAAGTGTAGATTGGTTCTTATATCATAAATTCATGACAATATTTGGTTGTGCGGTGGAATTAGTTAGTGACAAGGGAATTCACTTTCTCAATGAAGTAATTTTTGAGTTAACAAGAACTCATATGATGGAAATCTACAGCTAATCATTTTGAAGCTAATGGATAGCAAGAAAGTACTAACAAAACATTGATAAGAATTCTTAAAAAGAATGTGCAACAAAATCAGAAAGATAAGGATTTAAAGTTGGATTCAACTTTGTGGTCACACGAAACTACTTTCAAAGTTACAACACAAATCAAACTTTTAGGTTGGTGTATATGTTTGACGTAGTGGTACAAATGGATTTTGTAGTGCCAAGTTTAAGAATAAGAGCTAAAATGATATCTCCAAGTTTGTTTATTAAACATAAGACAAGGTATTTCTTACAATTAGCTTGCATATGACTTCAATGCCTAAAAAATAGCTTAGATATCTAATTTTCAAGAGCTTAAACCCCTTCCCAAGTCCTTTGATGTCCTCAATGTCTTCTACATTATCATGTAGATACACACATAATTAGATAACTATGTGACCTTGTCTCTTGTGGAACAATGATGGATTTGCTTTGCTTTGATTGTATCCACAAGTGATCAAAGAGTCTACAAGTCTTTGATTCCATGTCCTTCTAGCTTACTTGAGACCACATAATGTTTTCTTTAAGGCGAAAACATAAAAATTTCTTATTTTATCTCCAAACCTTAATGTTAGGCCCATGTCCACTTCCTCCTCTAGCTCTCTATTCAGAAAAGCATTTTTCACATCAAGTTGATACATCCTCCAATGCTTGTTTTCTACAGTAGCAATGATGGTTTTGATGGTAGCCATCTTAGCCACAAGGCTAAATGTCTATTCATTTTCTGCTCCATATTTCTAAGCAAATCGTTTGGCTAGAGCCCTAGCTTTATATCGAAAAATACTATCATCTGAATGCATATTTAACTTATGAAACCACATCATTTTAATTTACATACCTATCCTTCTTCCAAGGCACAAAATTCCAAATGTGATTATCGCCCAAAGCTTTGATCTCCTCTTGCATAGACTCTTGACATTGTGTGCATGTATTATGTTCTTTGAAGCATGTGGGTCCTTGAACAACATTTCTCATATATGCATATTGTCTAGCCATAAATGAATCATAGGAAAGTCTTTGAACTCGATACCTTACTCTATGTGACTTTCTTATCTCACCAATCCATTGATTCTAATATGTTTTGTTGAAGTTTGAGCTCTCCCCCTTCTTTGGATGATGGTTTGCATTTAGCTCCATTCATAATTTTTTATCTTCTTCTATGTTCTTTTATCTTAGCATTTCCTTTTCTTCTTGCTTTAGTAAGTTCGCTTCATGTAGGACTTCTTGAATTCCATGATGGGTGATTACTCAAATCCCTTTGCCCACTTAGTATTATACTCGTTGGGTCTTCAACTAAAGTTTTCCTTTCATCATCTTCATTTCCTTGTGTAGATACATTTGAAGCATACCGAGGCAATAGCTCATTAAACATGACATCCCTTGATACCTTTATCTCTTTTTTTATGTGGTTATAGCATCAATAAACCTTTTGCTCAACTTTCGCTCAACTATGATACATTCGGCTTCCTATTACACCATGCTTCAGTGCGTAGGGTAGCATGTATACCTCATATGGGAGATTATTTCATGATGTAATGCTTTATTTAATATGCAAAAATAACAATTTCTTTTTTTTGTCTTGAAACCCAAATGGTTGGCCCATGTACACTTCTTCCTCTTGCTATCTATTCAAAAAATCATTTTTCACATCAAGTTGATACATCCTCCTGTGTTTGTTTGCTACAATAGCAGTGATGGTTCTTATGGTAGTCATATAAGCCCCAAGGCTAAATGTATGTTCATAGTCTACTACATATGGCTAATCAAATCCTTTGCTACAAGCCTAGATTTTATATCCAACAATACAATCACTTGAATGCTTATTTAACTCATAAACCCACTTGTTTCCTATTTACCTAAATATCATTCTTCTTAAGCTTAAAATTCCAAGTGTGATTATCCCCCAAAGCTTTGATCGCCTGCCTCATAGCATCTTGACATTCTATGCATGTACCTCGAACTTTTCAAGACTATGCACAGGATGACCCCAAGACCTTTATTTGGAAATTTCTATAGATCTATTGAACCAAAAGACTTGAAAATTTCATGACAACTCAAACTGATGAAGAAAGAGCAGAGAATTGATGTCGAACCAAGCAATGAACAAATGCACACTTCTCTTGGGCATCTTCAGTGTTGTAAACTCCATCCATAACTTATTCTTCCTCCCCTTGGTCCTTGATAAGAAGAATGCTTCAAGAGCAAGCCATGTTTCTTCTGATTTCTTGTAATTCCTAATGTGAGGAAGAATAAAAATTAGATATATATTTTAGAATGTATAAGTTTGCCAAAGCATCCTTTGAGCACCATGCATTTAACCTTTTATTCTGCTCCTGTGTTAGTTGGCCCTTGCTTCTGATTATTGCCATCACCTAATCTCCAGATATATAACCAAATAGATTCCTTCCTTGTGTGCGTGTGTGGGTATATATATATATATATATATATATATATATATATATATATATATATATATATATATATATATATATATATATATATATATATATATATATATATAAACTCACTGCTATGTGTGTGTATGCTATCGTGTATGTTAAATATTGTTCATGCATACACACACAACACTATATTCATTCATATTGTTATGTGTGTGTGTGTGTAGGTTGTGAATGGTGTTGTTGTTGTCAGAGCTTCACCTCCATTTGCTCCTTCATTCTCTGTTGTCATTCTTCTTCTGCATGTGAGAGTGCTTCTTGCACAATATTTACCCAAAATCACTCCTTTGCATTCGAAGGTGGAGCTCGGATAGCAAGAACAAGATACACAGCATACACACACACATAAAAATATGAATGAATATATTGTTATGTGTGTGTATGCATGAAAAATGCACACACACATAACTCCATAAACAATCTTGTTAAATAATAGTTATATTTTTACTCTTACTCTTCCTAAAGATGTCCTTAAATATGATGAATTTTTATTGGATTTGTTGGTCATTGTTATGCACATCCATAGGATTTGAATTTCTTTGAGTTGGTGTATGAATATGAAGGATGGCATACAATCCGTACTTGATTCCATAAGATCCACATTTGCATCTACTTCTTCACTGTGAGTAGTCTTTAAGATTTGCCTATTGTTATTGATTTTGATAGTCACATGTGGTTGATTCTTTCTTACTTATCTCCATATGGATTTTTCTTTTTATGAAGCATTTCTTCACTCAGATGTTTTATCCTCATTTGAGGACATTCAAAGGTAGGACTTGCTTCCTATTCAGGCGGATTGTTATTTTTTATGATGCTCAAACCACAATTACTAACGAAACATGATGATGGACCATCTCCTTTTTCTTATTTTTCTCTGATAGTGCTATATTTCAACATGATGTTTATTTACATGGCAGCTATTTATCGATGTACTTGAAGGGATTTAGTGTTCAAAACAAGATGAGGAAGGAGGAGATGGAGGGAGGGAGAGAGAGAGAGAGAGAGAGAGAGAGAGAGAGAGAGAGAGAGAAAAGGACATATGCAAAAATATGCATGGGACCCTCAAAACCCACATAATGATGTCCATTGAGGCAATGCTCTATAAATGATGTATATATAAGAACATAGGGGTAACGTCACATAACCCTTACATTTCCAACAATCTCCCATTTAAGGGAAATGTGACCATAAGTGGAAAAATATACAAAGAATGGTGTAGGACTATATACTGATGTATAGGAAGAGTTTGGATCTCAACCCATACCAATCATCCTACACAAATTGCCACGAACAAGGTGTATCCATGCACCTCAAATTGTTCTAGACTCATATCGATAAGAGTCAAGCTCACATTTGACTAATGCAAGAACTGATGATGTTCTAGCAAAGCTCCCACTCAATCTATGGCCATGTCAATCATCTAACAATTGACAACTCCAAGTGCAAGTGTTCTAATAACAATTCCAATATCTAGTCTCGAGCTTAACAACTCATACATAATACTTGCTAATGCTCATGAAACCTATGCTATCTTGGTTAACCTAAGCATGTTAACCATTCCTATATCCAAGGCACCATTGTCAAGACCAACATGTCATGACATATCTGTGTCAACATCTGGCATGAGCAAATCCAAGAATGACTGTATGATCGCAGACTCATCAACATCGAAATCAATCACCCTTTCAACCAAAGATGTCTATAGTTGTGCACCCTGAGAGCTAGTATGCTCTTGCATACACTATGTATCAAGAGCTATCCTGCTCTACCACACCGTGTATCTTCATGTTGCACATGAGCTTACTACACAACATCAACACCAAGATCAAATTGATGATCAAACTCTACTTGAGTATTATCACAATGCTCTAAGTGATTATCCACATCATGCTCTTAAGTATCCAGTGGATCATCCAAAATGTTCTCCATAAGAGCATCCATATGATCAATAAAATCATGAACGTCAACAGACCTAGGTAGAAAAAAATGAGACATGATGGGTCTCATATGGCACATAAGGTTGAACTCCCACTAAGATGAGACTATCTCTCACACGGAGTACTTGTAGTGGATACCAGTGCCCAATTTTGGCATCTTTGACAAGCATAAGCTATCCCAATTGCAATTGAAAATGATGTTTGCCAAGAAATGCATAACAACTGCTCTCCTATAATTGGCTAACTGAAATCAAGCTTGTAGGGAATGAAGGCACATAGCATCCATGTCTAAGTATAAGTGATGTTGCACTAGGTAGTATGAGGTATCTCGTACACCCTCAATGTCATATGTCGTACCACTATGCATGTGCACACATCCACGACTCTCACTTGAGAATCGACAAAACCACTCGCGATGTGGAGTAACATGAAAACTGGCCAATGCATTAAGCAACCAAGCCATGTGTGATATTGAATGAACAAGAGGAATCTTGAGATGAACCATAGGAGAAATTGATATGACCATCAGTAGCATAATCAATTGCAATAGACTCTCATAAAACCACTAATTGAATTGTGTCATGTGTATATCTTTAATGTCATCATTGCATCTGCCTAAAGCAAGATCATCAAGTATGGCCCTCAGGACCACAATGCCAACATCAAAGCTATCAATGGGATAAACATCTCACATCAGTCAATGGACTCACATACATATCATGAAGTCTCTGCCATAATGCACTACTCATCTTATTATACATACCAAACTCATATATAGAATCCACAAGATGTAATTGAATAGTGGAGCTTGCCAATGCATCCATATCCATCCATATATGGTCCGGCATGTCACAAGGCCTGTGTGCATCTCTATGCACATACATGTGTAAGCCTGCACAAAACAATGTATGCCACATCTGAGCTCTCCAGCTCAGAAAGTCAGTGCCATCAAACCGAGAAGACACTATGTTGGAAATCCATGAGACTATATATATATATATATATATATATATATATATATATATATATATATATATATATATATATATATATATATATATATATATATATATATATATAATAAGAGACTAGAAACAATACTCTATCACCTATAGGATCACACTTGCATATCCATATGCATGACTCACATAAGAAATATGTCACTAGAGAAGAAACCATGTGAACCACCTGTCACATAACCATGCATCTAGCATGTTGGATGTGATGGCTGGGTACAATCAGAAGATCAAGTTGGTGCTGCTAGACCTGCTTCACACCTGCCCTCTTTTCTCTTCAGATATGGTTAGGAGACTCCTTGAGCTTCCAAATGACACCAAGAAACTATATATGTGCTTTACAAAATGATTGAGTAATGTCCAAATCAAAACAGATGATTTTGAACCTTCACAACTCCAAAAACTTACTATTCCTCTAATGATACCTGCTCAGTTCTAAGCTCAGTGTGTCCAGCACACTTGCAATTGGTTTAATTCCTTCTGGGAGTATTAAATTAACTTAACAAGCTATCATTAGCAAGTTAAATCACTCCAAATAACAAACTATACACTGAGCATGATCTTTAGCAAAATCAGGGACACCCCCGATTTTTTAGGAACAACACAGAAATATACCAGTGATCACTTCGACAGCGATTTCTCCCAATTGGCTGAATAGAATGACTTAAATTTTTGTAGTGTTGTAGAATGCTTTGAGCTGGTTCCAATGAGCCCTGGATCATCACATTTGGTTCAGTAGATCTTGAGATATGCCCAGTTGAAGTTGACAGACTTTGAGGTGAATGACTCAGAAAACACAGAGATAAGAACTATGAATATATGTATTGAATCTATCAAATGTACATTCCCATTGGCATGTAGAGTGATGCCCAATGGTACTCAGAGGTGTAGGCTAAGTAGTAGCTCTCACACACTCTATGATCTGCTTGGATTGGCCTCAGGAAGTGAGCTCTATACCCGCGACTTTTACATTGCTCTTTTATAGGAATTCTTGAATGAATTTGAATTTGAATTCAAATTAAAGTTCCCTTGATTCTCTCCACTAGACTTAGGGAGATATTCCCTCAACTAAATCATCTAACTTTTCCACGACTCTAGTCTAGTAGGTGTGATTACATTGTTGATAAAGTCACATAGACTTTTTACATGAGATAAAAGGTAAGAATCAATAAGACTAGGTTCATATGGTTATTGATTCTTGTGAATGTATCATTCAAGGGTCCAATCTTTTAATCTTCCAAGGTTCCAATAGTCCAAGCTTTATGTTGAGTCTTCAAGGCACAAATCAAAGCCAAGTGTTAAGGCTTGTTTGCACCAACAGCTCCCCCTCAAGCCAAACACTTGCTTGAGTCTTCATCTTTAGTCTTCAATGATATCCTGCAATCCTATCATGGATTTAAACCTGCATAGCTTGCTCCCATCCAAAGCTTTTGTAAGCAAATCTGCACATTGAATATTAGTGGACACATATGATAATTGGATTTCCTTGCTAAGTAATTTCTCCCTCACATAGTGGTAATGCACCTCTATGTGTTTTGTCCTAGCATGATACACAGGATTAGCTGCTAGGTGAAGTGAACTTGTGTTATCTCCAAATATGATAGGTGGCCTTGTATATAGACCCAATTCTGAGTATAGTAGCTTTAACCATATGGCTTCTTGAGTGGCATTGGCTAGCCCTCTGTACTTTGCCTCAGTAGATGATAGGGCTACTGTGGGTTGTTTCTTGGATGACCAAGAAATTGGTTTATCACCTGCAAAGCATATGTAACCAGATGTACTCCTTCTGTCATCCTTGCAACCTGCCCAATCTGCATCTGAGTATACCTTGATGTCAATATCTGATGAATATGGATAATACAAACCATGATTTTGTGTTCCCTTTAGGTACTTTACTATCTTCTTGGCTGCCTCCAAATGTGGTACTCTTGGTTTATGCATAAATTGGCTAAGTACACTAACACCATATGATATATCAATCCTGGTTAAGGTAGCATAATTTAGACTACCTACCAAACTTTGATAACCTGTAATATCCTTGAGTTCTTCTCCTTCATGTGCACTGAGTTTGTGGTTGACCTCCATAGGAATGTTTGAGACTTTAGCTTCCTGCAAATTAAACTTCTTGACCATGTCCTGAATGTATTTTTTCTGAGTAATGAATATACCTGAATTTGTGTAGACCAATTCAAGCCCTAGGAAGTACTTCAATAATCCAAGATCATTGATCTTGAATTCCTTCATCATTTGACCTTTGATGTGTCTAATTCCTTGAACATCATTTCCTGTAATGATGATGTCATCAACATAGACACACAAGTATATTACCTCTGAATTGTTCTTCTTTATAAACAATGAAGTATCTGCTTTACTCATCACAAATCCTTGATCCAAGAGATAGGTTGTCAACCTATAATTCCATGCTCTAGGTGCCTGCTTCAATCCATACAGAGCTTTCTTCAATTTGCAAACATGATTTACCTTATTGGGATCCTCATAGCCAGGTGGTTGTGACATGTAGACCTCTTCAGATATCCATCCATTCAAGAATGCATTCTTCACATCCAATTGGTACATGTTCCAATTCTTGGATGCAGCTACACTCACCATAATTCTGATAGTTGGCATCTTGGCCACAGGAGAAAAAGTCTCCTCATAATCAATGCCTTGGGTTTGTGCAAAACCCTTGGCTACCAACCTAGCTTTGTGCCTGCTTATTGTACCATCTGAGTTCCTTTTGAGTTTGTAGATCCATCTGGATCCTATCACCTTCATGGAGTCCTTCTTGGGTACCAAGTCCCAAGTATCACTCTCCTTGAGAGCCTCCATTTCTTCATCCATTGCTTCCTTCCATTCTGGTTTAGTAATAGCTTCCTCAAATGTACCTGGTTCTTCACTTAAGATATCCTTTGCAAGATATACAGAGTGCTTGGTTACAAGTGAAGTATCATACCCATACCTAATAGGTTTCTTCTTTTCCCTTGAAGATCTCCTCATAGCTTGAGTTGAGGATTCAGCATTGTCTTCAAGTTGCTTCATCTTCATCTTCCCTTTGGATTTCCAAGCTTTGAATTCTTCAATGTTGATGGTGTCTTCATCATCTGAGCTTGTGTCCTCATTCTGAGTTGGTTCTTGCCTGACAAGCTTTGGAAAGTCTTCTTCCATATCATAAGGTAGGCTAACTTTCCTGCACTCATTATCATACCATGAATCATTTTCATCAAAGATTACATCTCTGCTTACCTTGAAGCCTTTGTTTGAGGGGTTATAGAACCTGTATCCTTTCTGATTCAAATCATAACCAATAAAGATACACTTTTCAGCCTTGGGGTCTAGCTTTCCCCTTACCTGTGAGGGAATATGCACATATGCAACACACCCAAAGATCTTGCAATGATCTAGAGATGGTCTCTTACCATGCCAAGCCTCATAGGGTGTCATTCCATCAAGTGTCTTTGATGGCAACCTGTTGATTAAGTATGTGGCAGTAGATACACTCTCTGCCCAAAGATAATTTGGTAATTTTTTCTCATTAAGCATAGACCTAGCTGTCTCCACAATGAGTCTATTCCTTCTTTCAGCTACCCCATTTTGTTCAGGTGAGTACCTTGTGGTAATCTCCCTCTTGATGCCTCTTTCCTGCAAGAACTCTTCAAAGTCATTGGAGAAGTATTCTCCACCACCATCTGACCTTAGCCTCTTCAAATGTCTACCTGTTTGATTCTCAACTAATGCAAGATATCTTTTGAAACAATTAAATACTTCATCTTTATGTTTCATGAAGTACAAGACAGTCCATCTGCTATAGTCATCAATAAAAGATACATAGTACCTTGATCCAGATATGGATGGCTCCTTGCTTGGTCCCCAAACATCTGTATGCACCAATCCCAAGTAGTCTTCATGCATAAAACCTTTTTTGGTATATGGCAATCTGTGTGACTTACCAAATTGACAAGCCCCACACTTGTATATCATGTGTTGCTTGGATACATTAGGTATCCCAAGCACACATTGATCTCTGCTCATTTGCTTTATTGTCCTCTCTCGAATGTGACCTAATCTCTTGTGCCACATCTCCAATTCTGATAGAGTTTGGTCCTTGTAGTTGTATAATGCAATGTTCTTAGTATCCTCAAGTTCAAAAGTAAATAGTCTACCTGATTTCTCTCCCTTGGCTATCCTTCTGAATCCATGTCTTGGATCCTCCACATATGCACCATGTTGAGTGAACCTGACCTGTAGACCTTTTTCAACAATCTGACCTACACTCATCAAATTCTTGGTGATTGTTGGAACATACAATACTCTGCTTAGCAAATTCTGATTACCATCACTTGTTTTGACATTACCTACTTTAACCACTGAATGTTTAGTGTCATCACCTGTGTGCACTTGGTGCTTGCCTTTAGGTTCTTCCAAATCAGAGAGTAAGGCAACATTCCCAGCTACATGGTTAGAGCAACCTGAATCAATATAGAACAAATGATCATCATTGATACCTGATTTAGATGTCATGTTCATAATCAACAAGGAATCATCTTGATCCTCTGCATAATTGTTGTAATCCTTTCTGTTCCTGTATCCTCCTTGATAATTGCCATTGTGATTGTAGTTATTGTTGTAGTTATTGTTGTAATTATTGTTGTAGCCATGGTAGCCTTGAGATTGATTGAATCTGCCTGTGCCTTGGGAGTATCCTCCTCTTTGGTGACCTCTTCCTCTTTGATTTTTGTAGTTCTTGTAGCATTCATCTGTAGTCTAGTTAGACAAGCCACAAATATTGCATGGAGATTGATTATAGGGTCTCCCCCTACCTGACTTACCTCCTCTGCCCCTACCTCTAGATGATCTACCTCTCCCTGCATAGTTTGCTTGGGAGGTGGATCCTTCTTCATCAACTTTCTTACTTTTACCCTTGTCTTTAGACTTCTTATCTGTATATAGGGCAGAGGGATTGTTACCTTTTGATTGCTCTCCATTCTTTGTGATCTTTGCTTCATGTGTGAATAGTTGTCCAATCAGAGTTGTTAGATCAGGTGCTTGGATGTCCATGTACAAGTCCATTGCAGTGGTAAAGCTTTCCCACTTGTCATCTGCTTTGAGTCCATTGATCACTTGTCTGACTATTTGCTCTTCTTCAATTTCTTCTCCAACACTTGCAAGTTGATCTGCAATGTCTTTGACTTTGGTGACAAATTCTGAGACACATTGTTTTGATTGCTTCCTGAGAGTTGTAAACTCAATCCATAGCTGATTCTTTCTGGCCCTTGTGCTTGATGAGAAGTATGTTGACAAGGTTTCCCAAGTCTCTTGGGAAGTCTTACAGTTCCTAACATGAGGTAGAAGGAAATCAGAGATAGAGTTTAGAAGATATGACCTTGCCAAAGCATCTTTAGCACACCATTGATTAAGTCTCTCATGCTCATCCTTTGTAGGTAGGCCTCTGGTTTTGAATGAGGGCAACTCCTCATCTCCTGATATGTATCCATACAAGCTTCTCCCTTGTAGATAAGTCTTCATTCTTAATGACCATGCCTGGTAGTTATTCCTATCCAATTTGTCAATGAAGGAAGGGAAACCATCACCCATGATTACCTTATTTGCTCTGATACCACTGTTGGATGTGATGGCTGGGTACAATCAGAAGATCAAGTTGGTGCTGCTAGACCTGCTTCACACCTGCCCTCTTTTCTCTTCAGATATGGTTAGGAGACTCCTTGAGCTTCCAAATGACACCAAGAAACTATATATGTGCTTTACAAAATGATTGAGTAATGTCCAAATCAAAACACATGATTTTGAACCTTCACAACTCCAAAAACTTACTATTCCTGTAATGATACCTGCTCAGTTCTAAGCTCAGTGTGTCCAGCACACTTGCAATTGGTTTAATTCCTTCTGGGAGTATTAAATTAACTTAACAAGCTATCATTAGCAAGTTAAATCACTCCAAATAACAAACTATACACTGAGCATGATCTTTAGCAAAATCAGGGACACCCCCGATTTTTTAGGAACAACACAGAAATATACCAGTGATCACTTCGACAGCGATTTCTCCCAATTGGCTGAATAGAATGACTTAAATTTTTGTAGTGTTGTAGAATGCTTTCAGCTGGTTCCAATGAGCCCTGGATCATCAAATTTGGTTCAGTAGATCTTGAGATATGCCCAGTTGAAGTTGACAGACTTTGAGGTGAATGACTCAGAAAACACAGAGATAAGAACTATGAATATATGTATTGAATCTATCAAATGTACATTCCCATTGGCATGTAGAGTGATGCCCAATGGTACTCAGAGGTGTAGGCTAAGTAGTAGCTCTCACACACTCTATGATCTGCTTGGATTGGCCTCGGGAAGTGAGCTCTATACCCGCAACTTTTACATTGCTCTTTTATAGGAATTCTTGAATGAATTTGAATTTGAATTCAAATTAAAGTTCCCTTGATTCTCTCCACTAGACTTAGGGAGATATTCCCTCAACTAAATCATCTAACTTTTCCACGACTCTAGTCTAGTAGGTGTGATTACATTGTTGATAAAGTCACATAGACTTTTTACATGAGATAAAAGGTAAGAATCAATAAGACTAGGTTCATATGGTTATTGATTCTTGTGAATGTATCATTCAAGGGTCCAATCTTTTAATCTTCCAAGGTTCCAATAGTCCAAGCTTTATGTTGAGTCTTCAAGGCACAAATCAAAGCCAAGTGTTAAGGCTTGTTTGCACCAACATAGCATGCACATAAAACCATGAGTATAAGCCTAGTCACCAAGTCTCCAAACCGATCAAGTAGATGTGAAAGAATCTTGCTAGAAATTTGACATAGTATCCCGTGTAAACTCAGTAATCAAACAAGATAACCAATAGAAAAAGAAGAATGAGTAACTTGTCATCGCCTATCACTGATCCAATCAAAGGTAATGGAAAATACACATGCCAAAACCTGATGGAAATACATGCCAATACAGTGATGATACACCTCTTGCTCAAGAATGAATCTTGCAAGATGGTCCTACCTATCATGAACAACATGTGGCCAAGTCCAAGTTAGTGGAGATAAACAATTATCCAAATCTATCTCACAAGCATAAAGGATCTACTAGACCATCTATCTAGCATAAAACCTGATAAAAATTTGGCATCATATCCTCTGTAAAATGGACTCTAGAAACAAAATAACCATGTGATAATCACCATCCACATATGCCAAGAATCACATTGAGAAATAGCTATCAAATCAATGATCATATTCTAATAGAATAGCCAATCAAGGTGACAAGAAGATGTGCAATGGAGGCTCCAATATAGATCATGTACCTGCATAAAAACAAGAATACAAGCACGATCCAAGATCCAAAATCAACTCTCATAAAATGAAGTGCAATCGGCAAGTAAATCCATGACCAAGTCGCATAAGCAGGGTATAGAGAACATTGCTACTATACATCCATTGATAATACCATGATCAAACTCACGATGACATAAAGCTCAAAAAGGTATCACATGCAAAATACGTGACAAGATCATACTCTACTCTCATATGGAGGAGCTATCATAGTCATCATACATGGATAATGCCTTCACGATCTAAAAATAAGAGCTCCCACACCAAAAAATCTCTCTCAAAGAAGTTCTAAAGCAAAATGAACCTCCAAAAGCAATTAGGGTTCTTATGGTGAAAATATGCATCTTGGTTTTTTGCTATTTCCGGGATGATAACCTCTAAGTTTGAACTTTAGCTCTTCAACAAGCTTCAAGAGCTCTTTTTTAACTATGTAATGATATATAGAACACCTGAGTCAAATGTGTCTAGCTTAAGATATACAGAAAACAAAAATCTACTATCAATTTCACCTTCACTTGTAGCATTGTTTCTTTGTATTCTGCAATTTTGGTGACCAAACACTCAGAGTCTCAAGTTTTCTTCTTCTACAAAGTTGTAGGATTCTTTTCTAAGCTACACTAAGAAACATGAATCACTTCAATTGACCTGTGAAACTCACATTATAGCAAAAAACTAACCTGCTATCCAAGTGATTATAGATTCTTCTTCTACATCAGTCTGCATTTTTTGAATTTTCAACGATTAGAACTCTGAACTAGATTTTTTGCCCTTCTATCTAATTTTAACTCTCTATCCTACGTACTCACAAAACTTTAAAACACACCAATCAGAGCTTCCAAGCTCTCTTTACGACCAAAATAATGAGCACCTATTGAGAGGTGTCCACCTACACATTCACCTCTTGTGACCTATACATCCATTGAAGCTACTTGCACACTAGCCTTCAATAAGCCCTGATACCAATGAAGCATTGTGGTGTGTAGAACAAGAGGATCAAGGAGGAGATGGATGGAGAGAGAGAGAGAGAGAGAAGAGTAGATAGGTGCACATATGTGTTTGAGCCTCAAAACCCACATAATGATCTTCGTTGAGGCAATGCTCTATAGATGATGTATATATAAGAACATAGGGGTAAGGTCACATGACCCTTATATCCTCAACAACACTTTATGTCATTGCAACCATGGATTTGATGAGATGTGTGGACGAGCTCATAAAAAATTCAATGAGGTGAGTGTCACAAGTTGATGATAATGAGTAATTTTGCAAACAATGCCATCTTTTGTACATTCACATTATGATTTTACTTCCGTTCATGGAATTTGATGTTTTGTATGCATGGTTTTTTACATAGAGATAGACCTTTCCACTCTTGCTCTTCTAGAATGAATGAACTTTCTTTTATATAATCCTAAATGTGCATATTTACAAGTTATCAAAGGGGGAAAGGAATATGTATGTTATAGACTTGAAACCTATCATGAACACAAATGAAATTATCCTAGACCTTAGATTTCCCATGACTTTGTATATTTCATGATTACTTTAGAATTTGCAAAACCTAATGCTATCATTGCATCCAAGATGTGCTAAAACCCTAGGATTGATTGCCTACTTGCATGTATCTTACATCTAGAGGTCCTATTTTGGATTGCTCATATCACGCATAAAATCATCAATTCATAACAACTGTGCAAGGAGGTCTTGGCCACATATATCCTCATAATTTCCAAAATATCATGTGATCACTATATTGTGGCCTCTAATAGGATTGGAACAAGATTTTGTAAATAGGCTTTTCATTATAGGATCATCCACAAAACAGACCAAAGGCAGAAGGAGGTAAGAATAGCAATGCATGCAAGATGAAATATTTTGCTTAAAGAAAAAACCTTGGTGGCCTAGACAACTAGTATAACTAAGCAAGTTAAGGATGACGAAGAGGAGTTTTTGAAAGTTAATTGGACAACTGTTCAAGTATTTGAGGTAGATATGGAAAGTATATTGAAGCATGAGAGAGTACTGATGAAAGAGAAATCTGAGATACTTCCAAGACAAGAAATGGAGGGTACAGAAGATACTTGACAAGGAGCATAAATTCTTACTAAGGAAAGAAGGGATCAAGAGGAAAGGTATGCTAAAGATATGGTGGAAAATATGTATGACAAGAGGTATGGGATGTGTATTATGGTAAAAGAGGATGATCTAAAGGAACTCCCCATGGCCTTTCGCATTTGGATATGGAGGCTGGCCCAAAGATGGTTAAAGTAAGTATGCAAGTGGAAGGAAACTTTTTGGAAGATATAGTTAGGATATTAAAGAGTACATTGATGTCTTTGCCTCGAAATTTTCTCAATTGAAGGGTATAACTCTAGAGTTACATCGATAGCTGATTAACTTAAAATCCGATGCAGTCCTAGTAGTGCAACAAAGGTAGAGGATGAATAAAAATTTTGCAAAGCAAATCAATGAGGAATAGATAAATAATTGGTAGTAGGCTTTATTAAACCGTTAAAGCAACTAACATGGGTGTCATTAATAATTGTGGTACCTAAAAAGAATGGCAAGTTGAGAATATGTGTGACATACAAGAAAGTTAATGCAACAACAATAACAAATCCTTTTCCTATGTCATTTTATGATGCAGTGCTAGATGTAGTAGCTGGGCATGAACTGTTTAGTTTTCCTGATTGTTTTTTGAGGTATAATCAGATCACTATTCCTTAGGAGGATCAACACAAAGCTACATTTGTCACAGAGTTTGGTGCATATCTTTTCATAGTGATGGAGTTTGGCCTGAAGAATGGGCCACCTTTCTTTAATTACATGGAACATAAGGTGTTGATGCATGCTTTTGCTTTAGGAATTTGACTTTGTTGTTGTCCATACTCTAGGGATAGAGCATGCTATAGCATATTATTTTTATTATATGAAAAATAGGTGAAACACCAATTGCGGTGAATGTTGAATTACCTGATGCTCCATTATTCAATACTTAGGTTACTAATTCATAGTCATGGTATAATCAACTATTAGCATTTTTTACTGATGAGGTTATGCCAAATAATTTTAGCTCAGAAGAAAGGCGAAAATTTTCATTAAAGAGTAGAACACATTTAGTAATTGTTGGGCACTCTATAAGAAAAGCATTGATCAGGTAGTCTGACAATGTGTACCTGATTCGGAACAGATGGCAGTATTATAAGAGGTTCTTTCTGGCTCAACAAGAGGACATTTTTCAAGAGGTATAAGAGGGAAAAAGGTTTTGATGAGGGGGAGCATGGTGGCCCACAATGTTGAAGGATGCTCCTAAGTTTGCAAAAAGATGGGTTATTTGTCTAAAACTTGGTCAACAAGAAAATGCAAATAGAACTTCTGATCATCCTATTTTACCTCTTGAACCTTTTCAAAAATTGGGTACGGATTTTGTAGGACCCATCAAGCCAACAATTAAGAGTGGAAATAGTTATATCTTGGTACCTATTGATTATTGTACAAAATGGGTTGAAGCAATAACTCTTAAAGATACCAAGGCAATAAGTGTAGATAGGTTCTTAAATCATAAATTCATGACAATATTATTGGATACAATGTCCAACAATGTCCAAAATTTCTAGTAACCTAGGTATATGTTGCTTCCTCATATATTAATTATAACAAATGTCACGTGGCGACTTGGATAAGGCAAAACTTTTTCAACCCATCGACATGGGTTCAAGTCCCATCGGGTGCAGCCACAGAGATCTTTCTTTTTGCGGATGTTTTTTTGAGAATTTTCAAATAGAAACATTTTTGAGATAAAGTTTCCGATAGCTTTTGTTATAATCGATGGCGAAAGCTTTCTGAAGTAGCTTTTGGATGATCACTTCATAAGCTATACAAGTAGAGCTTTGGTCTATTGTTTATCAATCACTCAAAGATCATAAGCCAGCTCTTGGTGTTTTGAAGCTTTGGAGGTGGAGTTTTGGTGAAGGAGAGGCTCCTCTCTTGGAGCAAAAAGTCTTATACAAGGTGGTGGTAACTATCTTTTGTGAGTTAACCTTATATTTTGTTTTTAGGGTTTCACTACCCTAATCTCAAAATTAGGGTTTGTTGATTTATAGTTTTGTTACACTATTTTGTGAGAATAAGGTTAGCTTTGTTGCTCATTCACTTCACACACTTAGATTATTTCAATATAATCTAAATTTTGTATCATCATCTTCTTGGATATTCTTCCATTAGCATGTGCATCACTTTATATGGTTGAGTAGTACTCCCATGTTGTAATTTGGACATCTATTTTTTAGTGAGTAAGCATCGAGCTGACATTCTCTATCCTTGTCTCAACATCTCTTTCTTTCTATCTCTCACTTATCATCTTAATTAATTAAGTGTGTATGCTCAAAAGGTTTTTTGTTTGGAATGATCCTGGGGCCCCAAATTCCAACACTTGGTATTAGAGCATAATTGACATACACACTTAAGTTAAGATGAGTGAGATTAGAATTGAGATTAAAGACAAGTTGGATGGATCTTCTAATGATCCCATGTGGAGTTTCATGATGATGAATATTTTAGTGACAAAGGATTTATGGGGTATCATCAATGGATCCTTAACAAGACCCAGATGAGAAGGCGAAGAAGGAGCCACATCAGCTTCAAGAGGTGCTAGAATTACTATTACAGAACCAACTGAAGAAGAGGTAACCACTTTGACATCTAGAGTCATAGGTAGGTCTTTACCTACAATTCCTCCTACTGAAGATCACGCAAGGTGGGATGCTAGATATGCTTTAGCACTTTCATTCATAGCAATGAGTGTCAAAAAGCATATTCTACCACATATCAGATCTTGCAAAAGTTCTAGACAAGCTTCATTGAAGCTTGAGAATCTTTTTCAAAGTAGAAATCTTGCTAGGAAAGCTCACTTGAGGAGACAACTAGCAAATACAAGGATGAAGGCTAGTGAGTCAATTCAAACCAACATTACGAGACTCCTTGACTTGAGAGATCAACTTCTAAATGTAGGAGTTGAGATATCAGATGAAGAAATGGTAAATATGCTGATTAATTCACTTCCTATTTCATATCGATCTTTTATAACCACTCTTACCCTTACCACAAGAGATAGAGAGGTTACATTTGAAGAGCTAGAGTTCTTGTTACTTCAAGATGAAGATCAGTTGAAGGGAATGGAAGAGAATGAAGAAGCACTTTTATCTTCATCAAAGAGTAAAAAGAAGAAGAAGGATGAGAAGGAAAAGCAATCCAAGAAGGAAAGTAGGTCCCTCTCACCTTCTTCTTCAGATTCTGTTTCTACTACATCTAAAGAGAAGTCTTCTAAGAAGAAGGAAGTAATATGTTTTTACTGCAAGAAACCTGGACATTTAAAAGCAGCGTGTTACTAAAGGATTGCAAGAGAAAAGAAAAAGACATCAGGTAATGTTGCAGAAGATGATAAAAAAAGGAAATCTCAAGGTGATTCTTATGCCTGTATCACCATTGAGGAAGTAGCTTTTGATCAGGTATCTTTACAAGTGCTTTCAGCAAGTCCTTGGATATTTGACTCAGGTGCTACAAAGCATATGACAAGTTGCAGAGATGTGTTTTCTTATCTTTCCTATTCTCCAGGCAGAAGATTTACTATTGTAGATGGCAATGATTTGGATGTTGTGGGAATAGGTACAGTAACCCTAAAGTCAAGAGAAGGTGGTAATTTTCAAATTTCAGATGTTCTTTATGTACCTAAAATGAAGAAGAATATGCTATCTATATCTGCATTTTTAGGTGATGGTTTCAAAGTTGTATTTGAGAGATATCTCTATAAGATCTTATCACACAAAGATGATAAGTGTGTATTTTGCAAGATGAGCATAGAGGAGGGATCTTTGTTTTGTCAAAAATCAGTCAAGCATATGCGGTCAAATCTTCATCAACGATGGAAGATATGAAGCTATGGCATGAAAGATTTGGACATATTAGTTTTGGAGCTCTCAAGAGTATCAAAGATAGAGGTATGGTTGAGATTTTACCCTCATTCCAGCTACCATATGATTCAGATATATGTGAAGGTTTTCTTGAAGGTAAGATGCATAAACTACCTTTCAAGAAACATGGTCATATTATAGCTACTCGGAAATTGTAGATTATTCATTCAGATAGGAATGGAACTATGAGAGTAGACTCTATTCAGGGTTTCATTTATTTTGTTCTATTCATTGATGATTTTACGAGATATTCATTGATCTATGGTCTTAAGTTGAAGACAGAAGTCTTTCCTATGTTCAAGAAGTTTGTAGCTATGGTTGAAAATGAAAGTCAAGAAACTATCCAGATTCCCAGAAGTGACAGAGGTGGAGAATACTTGTCAAATGAGTTCCAAACATTTCTTGATGAGAAAGGTATAAATTGACACCTTACTATTTCTTATCCTCCTCAGCAAAATGGTGTTGTAGAAGAAAGAATAGAGTACTTGTTGAGATGATGCGGAGCATGATGGCATCCAAGAAGCTTTCACCGAAATTCTAGTTTGATGCAATACATATAGCTAATCACATTTTGAACAGTTCATCTACAAAAGCTTTAAAGGTAATCACACTGTATGAAGCTTATTATGGTAGAAAACCTAATCTGAGTTATTTCAGAGTGTTTGGATCACTTTCTTATGTACATGTTGAGAAAAAGGAGCGAGAAAAACTAGATGTAAAGGCAAAGAAAGCTGTTTTTATTGGATATCCTGTTGAGAGTAAAGGATACATGTTTTATGTTCCAGAGACACGTGAAGTTATTCTCTCACATAATGCTTATATTTGTGAAAATAAGGTTTATGATAAAGAAGCAGAAATTCCAGACTTCATTAGTGAAAAGGACTGTGGATTTTTTAGAAAGATTCTGGATGTACATGTTCATCCATATCAGGAGGGAATTAAAATTCTTAGGATTCAAGAAAACGTTGAAGAAAGAGGAATTTCACAACCTTCTATAGAGTAAGTTCCACAAGAGACTTTGGTCCTAGAAATGGAAGAAGTTAAAGTTTGAGAAAGTCCTAGTACCTTGGCAGGACAGGTTCCAGAACCTGTGGAAGCTCAAAGTTCAGAAAGATTTTCACCATTATTTAAGGATACACCTACTTGGTTATATCAGACTTGGAAAGATAGTGGTATAAAGAATTTTACTAGAAGAACAAGGAGTCAGACTAGACAACTACAACAAGATCATGTAAGAAGAAGAAGTTAGACTAGACAACAACAACAAAAAATCATGTAAGTTTTGCTAAAGAATTTGAGATTCATGACATTTTGGAACTTACGACTGTTGAAGATGAACCTGCATGTGTTAAAGATGCACTTAAAATTCCTATTTGGAGAAAAGTTATGCAAGAAGAGATTGATTCTATTCATAAGAATCAAACTTGTGTTAAACACGTGTTTGCCGTCAGAGACGCGTTTAAGCTCTATTCGGGTTCTTGGGAGTGGAATGGGTCTGTTAAACAGAGGCCCTATACTTGATTTTCCCCATTAACTTGCTTAATTAACTCACTCACATCAATGTATCTTAATGTTAAAAATCTCTGTCAATACAAATTACTTATCAAGACTCTGGTTACACTCTCACAGTCTTACTGTTGCAATCAAACTCTTTCAAAATCTACCGATTACACTCCAGTTGATGCGTTCGCAACATACAACGCAGAAACTATGCATTACCGTAATACAAACTTACGTTATCTAACTTAAAGAGTTGACCCCAAACACAAACTAATGTAAGCAACAGAGACAAGAATAGTAACACTCAGAATTCTCAACCACACCACGGAAACTACATAGACATCATCAACCAGACAGACAGTCTGGTGACTCCTCTGGTCGTCCCCGAAAGTGTCTTTTCATTGCTTTATAAATGTTTACATCTCTTCGCAACAACTTCTCAGTTCGTGCGGAATGTGAAAAGGAAAAGGATTTTACAATTGCTAATCCAGCGGCTTACACTGGCACGCACGGTGGAATTGAACCCGTAGGTATACAAAACTCTATGGCTCATCGAGTATACCCTCTAAATACATAGTTCTAGCTAATTTAAAAGTCCTGGCAATTTACTTTTTTTGTGAATCCAACATCTATTTTAGGACTTTGGGTTCTACAAGTTGAGCATTTGTTCGTACTGAACTTGTTGCAATGACCTGGCTCATCAAAAGTTCTGCTTGTGTCTGCAGAAAAGCTTCCTGCAGATAGAAGTCGTTTGACAGAGCTGCATCTCGGTTGACTTTCATGTCTGCAATCTGTTTATCAACTCGAGAGAGTCTTTCTGCTTGAGCACCCACTTGATTCTCTCTTCTTTCCAACTCTTGATTCTGAAATTGAATGGTCCTATAATAGGCATCTCTTTCTCTTCTTATCTCTGGTATCTCCCTCTGTAGTTCAGCGACCAGCATCATCTGGCTTCTAAGAGCAGCATTTGATTCAAATAGGTTTGAATTTGCAAACTCTAGCTGCATATTTGTTTGCTTTAGTAAAGCTGCCATTTCCTGCCCTTTCTGTACTGCTTCATCCAATTGATCTTCATTTTCCTTTAACAAATCTCCTAGGGCTATGCGGGCATCCTCTTTATCTTTGACTAAATGTTTCAATTACAGGATCTCTGCATCAGCAACACACAATAAATCATCTTTTTCTCGTTGAAGTATTTCGATGGTGATGCACCACACTGCACTCACCTTCTCGAGAGCTCCACGACGATATGCTCGAAGTAGAAAACCGAGCTCTTGACGCCACACATAGTACTCCGCACAGAGGGTGTAGAATACGCAGAAAACGCAGTACACAGGGGAGCATGAAGACAGACCTCTTAGGTCTTACAAATGCGGTCGAACTTCCAGTCTGTGACTGACCAGGCCACTATATGTTTTATTAAAGAACATATACAAAGAAGTGTCCGGTGGCCATTTGGCCTTTCACATGGACACTAACGGTAACAATCTCCCACTAAAGGCCAATATGGCCAGAGTAACTATGGGAGAAAAAAGAAAGGATGATAAAGAATACTTGAGTGTAAGTATACAAACTATACCTCCCACCTGATGGGCATGTTACACAGTATACAAGTGACTGCGTAAGATCAAGAATCAAGTAAACCCCATCAAGTGACAACAGTGTCTAAAGCTATCCTGTGGTAGAGCTTTAGTCAAAGCATCTGCAGCATTATCTCGAGTGTGAACCTTCTCAAGAATAATGCTCTCAGTGGCTAAGCAATCTCTAATGAAGTGATACCTCACCTCAATGTGCTTGGTCTTTGCATGATAGACCGGATTCTTAGCCAAAGCAATGGCACTCTGACTATCACTGAGCAAGTGAGGTACATGCTGAGGTAAACCCATATCACAAGCAAGACAAGAAAGCCACAATGCTTCCTTACATGCCTCACTTGCTGCAACATACTCTGCTTCTGTGGTGGAAACAGCTGTACATTCTTGAAGACGAGATCTCCAAGAGATAGCACCTCCAGCAAAATGAAAAATGTACCCTGATGTAGACTTACGATTGTCTACACAACCAGCATAGTTAGAATCTGTGTAACCAATAATGGATGCTTTCCCTGTACCTAAGCATAGACACTTTTCCTTAGTGCCACTCAGATATCTCAAAATCATTTTGACCACTTCCCAATGTTTCTTGCCAGGATTAGACATATATCTGCTCACAACTCCCACTGCAAATGCAATGTCTGGTCTCGTAGCTACCATAGCATACATGAGACTACCAACAGCAGACTGATAGGGAATTTTAGTCATGAATTCCTTTTCCTCATCTGATTTGGGGCAGTCATCCTTGCTCAATTTCACATATGTGGGTAAGGGTGTACTCAATGCCTTTCCACCCTGCATATTGAATCGATGAAGTACTTTGGATATGTACTCACTTTGAGACAAGTATATGCATCTTTTACTCCTATCACGAGTAATGCGCATGCCAAGGATATGTTTGGCATCCCCCAAATCCTTCATATCAAATGTCTGACTCAACTTCTTTTTGAGAATTGACAAATCATAAGAGGACTTCCCAGCAATCAACATATCATCGACGTAAAGTATCAAGCATATCAAGCTGCCATTAGAACATCTCTTTGTGTAGAGACAATGATCCTCATTGCTCGGAGAATAGCCTTGGGACTTCATAAAAGCATCAAACTTTTGGTACCATTGTCTAGGAGACTGTTTAAGTCCATACAAGCTCTTCTTGAGCTTACAAACTAGACTTTCCTTGCCAGGAACTACATAACCCTCTGGTTGTTCCATATAGATCTCATCTGTAAGATCTCCATGCAAAAAAGCTGTTTTCACATCCATTTGGACTATCTCTAAGTCCTCCATTGCAACGAATCCAAGCAACATGCGCAAAGTAGTCATCTTGACCACTGGCAAGAAGATTTCCTCAAAATCAACACCATGTTGTTGCTTAAAACCCTTTGCAACAAGTCATGCTTTATATTTTGGAGAAGCACTATCTGATGTGAATTTTAGCTTATATACCCATTTACATGGTAAAGCTTTCCTGCCCTTTGGCAAAGGTACTAAGTCCCAAGTACCATTCTTGTGAATAGAATCCAACTCACTCTTCATGGCACGCTCCCACTTGACATGATCCTCTATCTGCATAGCCTCTTTGTAGCAAGAGGGCTCACCGGCATCTGTTAGCATAACAAAATCTAAACCTGGAACATATCTATCAGGTGGATATGAGACATGTGCAGAACGTCTCAATGGTTGCTGAACAGGAACATGTGCAGACTGATCTGAATGGACATTCTCTTGAACATCCCTATGTGCAGCATTTTTATGCATGCTAACCGGAGGACTAGTATCCTCAAACACCACTCTTCTCACTTCAACCTCCTTAATCGGCTGTTTATGCATCTTAGACTCATTAAAATTGACATCACTACTTCTGATCACTGACCGTGTTTCAGGATCCCATAAGCGATATCCAAATTGTCCTTCTCGACCATATCCAAGAAAAATGCATTTCTTTGACTTATGGTCCAACTTCTGTCTAAGATTCTTGGGTATATGAACATATGCTTCACACCCAAAAACTCGAAGATGATCATAATATGGTGGTTTCCCTGTCCATAACTCTTGTGCCACTTTCAGACCTTTGGCAGTACTAGGTGAAAGGTTAATCACATGAACTGCAGTCAATACTGCTTCTGCCCAAAAACCTTGTGAGAGGTTTGCATGATGCAACATAGAGACTACTCTATCTTGAATAGTTCTATTCATCCTCTCAGCTACACCATTCTGTACTAGGGTATAAGGAGCTGTAAACTCTCTACAAATCCCTCTACATTGACAGAAAAGGCTGAATTCATGTGAGGTATACTCACCCCCATTATCTGAACATAAAGCCTTAAGCTTAGTTCCTTTTTCAGTCTCAACTGAAGCAAACCATTTTTTGAAAGTAGGGAATACATCATCCTTCGATTTGATAGGATATACCCAGACTTTTCTAGTAGCATCATCTATGAAAGTGACAAAGTAAAGAGAACCACCTAAGGACCTAGTGGGCATAGGACCACACACATCTGTATGAACAAGATCTAAAGGCTGAATTGAAGAGTCAATGTGCGTTTTATGCACATTTCTGGTTTGTTTTCCATATTGACAATGCTCACAAAATGAGAAATCAGAGAAAGATAACATAGGTAAATAGCCAGAATGAGAAAGATTTTCCATTCCACTACGAGATATATGGCCCAAACGACCATGCCAAATACAAGCCATAGGCTGTTCAGTAACAGCTAACAAGTGTTCTTTCTGTGATACAAATAAAGGGTAAAGTGAGCCAACTTTCCTTCCTTTTGCAATAACCATATTGCCCTTTGATATACGAAAGGACTGAGCATAGAAGACCACCTTGTAACCAAGGTCATCAAGTTGACCAACTGACATCAAATTGCGTGATAATTGAGGTACATGGCGTACATTATGCATAGTAAATTTTGAACCGTCAATGAACTGCACAACCACATCTCCAATCCCCACAACATCACACTGGTAAGAGTCACCAAGTCTCACGGTACCAAGAGACTTTGCTGCATAATTAGAGAACCATTCTCTATGTGGTGTCACATGGAAAGAAGCACCAGAATCTAGCAGCCAGGTGTGGGAAAGAGAATCAGCCATAAGTGCCTCACATGGCACAGTACTATCAAGTGTCAACACATCAGCATCATCAAAAATAGCATTAATTTCTTCAATCTTCACAGTCGAAGTAGATGGTGCAGGTAACTGTTTAACATGCCCATCAACATTCTGTCCTTTACCTTTAGCATTCTTTAATGCATAACAGTCTTTCTTCATGTGTCCTTTCTTATGACAATAATGGCATTCAATATCCCTCTTCGTTGATTTACTTATGCTCTTATTCCGTTGACCATTCTTTTCCTTGTTCTTTCTCCTGCCACGTTGTTGATTCTTTCCTTGGTAAGAATCACAAACATTATATGCATCTCCACTCTGAGTGCCAACCATAGATTTTCTACGAATCTCCTCACTCAAGAGTGCTCCACATATGTCATCATAGACGAGTTTACCACCTGGTGCACTATTGCTAATAGCTGTGCAAAATGTATCCCATGATGATGGCAGGGTGCATAACAGCAATACTGCTTTCATTTCATTGTCCATATCCATTTTCTGAGCCTGTAACTGGGAGAATATGGCATCAAACTCATTTAGATGAGCAGCAACACTATCTGTGTCGTTCATACGAAGGTCGTATAATTTTCTCATCAGATATACTTTATTTGATGCCGTCTCTTTTTCATATGTATTGCATAACTTCTTCCAAAGCTCCTCTGTACTTTCACAGTCTAATACTGTAAAGTAAACATTATCTGCTAGGTGCAAGCGAATGGTAGACCTGGCCATTTCATCTAACTCATCCCAATCATCTTCATCCATGTCAGCAGGCTTCTTTGAAATCCCATTTACTGGCTTCCATTGCCTTCTTTGAATCAGCACATCTTTAATCTGATTCTTCCATAGAGCAAAGTTTGTGCCATCAAATTTTCAGATCTCAAAATGGTCTTTGCCCTGCAAGTTATAGCTCCTCCTCGGAACGCTAGCACTAGACCCTGATCCACCAAATGTGCCTGAGACCTCTGATGCCATGATCGTAGAGAACTGAATAGAATGATAATGGAGCTAGAAGAGTCCAAACACCAACAAATAAGTGTATCAAGGAGTAAATCGACCACTATATAGTTGACTAAACCAGAAATCTGGAAAAATTTTGCCAGAGTATCCTCTGCAAAATTAGCATATGACCAGTGTCAAAGTATCATAAAACTGCAAGTACTGACATGTCTACCTGCATAATCACTGACTCCACTGCATATAATCAGTTACCCAATAGAAGCCAACTAGGCTTATCGAGCACCTATGAACAACTATCATACATCTCCTATGGCGAGGCTGGGTAAGTCTTCCACCTGCATCACCGAAGAGACCCCGACATCTGGGTGTCTCCCAGTTAAGAAAACCTCACCACGACCCTCTTTATCAAACGTAAAAGGCTTTATGCAAAGAACGTAACCGCTATATCAATGCCCACATGGACGTACATAAGCGGTATCCACAGAAGCGTACATGGTGTATATGTGCTCAATATGTGCAGTAAAATGACACTGAAAGGCTGAATACACAGCCCGAAAACTAGCCAATAACACCTGCACGTTTCTGTCAACTCTGATGTTTTAGGCTTTAAAAAACCTGCATAAATTTGCAGCGACTGCTCCCACCAAAACTGAAAACCGCTCGAGAAACCTGTAGTTTTACGAGTGTGGCTGAAAATACAGCCCCAAAGGTTGATATTTATTGTCTGAGAAGTACAACGAACACTCTTCTTGATATTCTTGGACCTGTGTGAAGAGAACTACGTGCGAAAGTACTCCGAAATGGCTCCAAAAACACCCCAAAATTGCTTCAAAAATAGGCTTTAAAAGCAAAAATGAAGCTTTGAGGGACCAAAACTTGTTCAAGGTAATGTCAACCTTAGTCTTTCCCCTTCTTCAAACACCACAAGAGTGTAGCTTAGTGGCAAGAGATTGCCACGGTTAAGCGAGCTCTGGGGGGAACAGTACTGGGATGGGTGACCTCCCGGGAAGTACCGAGAACCTCTATATTCCTTGATCGTTGAGGTCCTCCCTCGCGCACAGCCAACGGCACCAACGGCACCAACGGTGACTTCGGTGACTCGGATGACAAGGTATGCCAAGGTCTATGCCTTGGTCGCCGCCTTAGTCGTAAGCCTTGGACAAAGCCTGGGGGGGAACAGCTCTGATACCAGTGAAGTATTTCGATGGCGATGCACCACACTGCACTCACCTTCTCGAGAGCTCCACGACGATATGCTCGAAGTAGAAAACCGAGCTCTTGACGCCACACATAGTACTCCACACAGAGGGTGTAGAATACGCAGAAAACGCAGCACACAGGGGAGCACGAAGACAGACCTCTTAGGTCTTATAAATGCGGTCGAACTTCCAGTCTGTGACTGACCAGGCCACTATATGTTTTATTAAAGAACATATACAAAGAAGTGTCCGGTGGCCATTTGGCCTTTCACATGGACACTAACGGTAACACTCGTACTTCAGCCAAGGCAGCATCTCTTTGATTGATTACAGTCTCCTGTTGAGCAAGCTGTGCTTGAAGCTGGCTAATCTGGAAGTGCAGATTATGATTCTTTGCTTTGACTGAATCTATTTCGTCCTGCAACAGAGTGATATCTGCTTCAAGGGTATCTACCTTATGCTGCAATTCCTGCCGAATATTTTCTGTAATCAATCTGAGTTGCATTGGAATTTGTGTGAGAAAACTGGATTAGTATTCGGCCCATTGATTTTAATTCTATAAACATGGGGATTGGAGGAATGTGTTGAGATGAAGAGGCGGATAAAATGTGCTACGAAGATGGGGGAGAGTAATTCGGTGAAGAGGATGAAGCGGCAGGCTCTTCAATTGGCTTCAGAGGTATAATAGGGTCGATCGGAGGTATGGGTGGCAAAGTGGGTTGCAGAATGTTAGCCTCTAATACCTTTTCGGTGGATTGCTGCATAGTGTTATCAGGGTTGGAAACTGCAGACTCCACTACCGTAATCAATTCTTCAAAAATTTCTTTAATAGTAGGTTGCCCATCTTCTTGCTTTTCTTGTTCGTATTGTTGCTGAGATTCTTCTTTAGAGGAGCTGGCTCCAGAATCGGCGGTATCATCATGCTCTTGTTGCGGGTTTGGAGATGACTTCGCTGATGAATCATGATTCATTGATGTAGCTGTGTCATGGAAAGTTTCTTCTTCATGTCCTTCTTCTTCATTTTTTTTTGTCTTCATTTCCTACGGCCGAACCCTGTACTTGACTGTCAGATGAACTTATTCTGATGCGTTTTCGGCGGAGTAGCTCGAAGATTTCTTCGTCATCTTCTTCATCATCTTCCAGGATTTGCGCAGATTCTTCATGATACAAACTTGGACCTCGTGGGGGCGGTTGTGCTGCTTGTATGGCCGGAAACAGGAAACTTTGTATGTGGGGGAGACGGGATCGTGGAAAATCTCCTTCGTTAACCTGTTTAATAATCGAAATGCATTCGCGGTGAATGCGCCAGAAAAAATACGAAGCGAAATTGATAGGCTCGTGAGCAGCCATATCAATTATCGAATAGAATGGGTGAGATATCCCATAGGTTTGTTTTTGTAAGTTCAGGATGGCTACTAGAAACTGTAATGCTGTTCTTTCAGGTTCAAGGCGACAGAGGATGGCATACTCATTTGAAGAGTGCCTGGGAAACAATTGATTCATCGTAGCGATGGGAAGGTTGGGTCCATTCTCTCGTCCTTGCGGAGAGAGTCGAAAAGCATCAGCAAATGATTGTAGAGTGACTACAGTACGAGATGGCAAAGAGGTAATCAGCCAAGTCTGCTCCTTAGCAGGTGTGGCAGCTGGCGGCAATCATTTGAGCGTAAAAACAGGTGACATTTCCACAGAATGCCAAGGCAATTCAGTGAAATTAGACAATCCATGTACACGCAGGAACTCACCCACATCCGTAGGGAGTCCATCACGGAAGGTAGCAAAGTTTGCTAGAGCTTCCATGATGCACACACGAATAGCAAGCAAACACAGGGTTTACAGGAAACACAAATTTCACAAAGCACGTAGGCACAATAGCGATTAACAGCGGAATGAAAAAGGTTAAGTAGATAGTTAGCAGCGAGAAGCGATTGAAATTTTTTTATCATCGCGCGATGTTGAGATGATAACCTTCATAACTACGGTGTGCATGCATGAGCAGAACGATAATGCAAGGCGGCTGTTAATCATAATTAGGTATCAAAATGAGGATATTTATAGAATTATTTTATTAATCACGCAAAACTACAAAAGAAAAGAAAAGAAAAAAGAAAAAAATATGCGGGCAACCGTAGAACACTTCAGTGCGAATCAGGCGCTTGATGATACGACCACAACTTTGAACCATTTATCACTTTCGGAAGAGGAATTCCGGTCAAAGTAGTCAACTGAAAAGTTGTTGGGCCCACTTGTTCAGTAATTCGGTAAGGACCAAACCATCGTAACTTGAATTTTCCAGCAGAACGATTTGATTTTGCATTATAAAACAGCACAAGTTGTCCTACCGTAAAAACTGGAGTTTTAAGATACCGATCATGTGTACGAGCTTGCCGCAACTGCACTTCTTGAAGAGTCAGAAAACTTTCCCAGCGATGCTCATCTAATTCTCTGAGTGTGTCCAACCGAAATGGTAAAGATTCTTCAGGTAACAATTTCGGAGAGATGGCCACACGTAAGCTTGGTACTACAAGTTCCATTGGTGCAATTGCCTCCATTCCATATGCAAGTTTGAAAGGAGTCAATCCAGTGGCAACTTTGTAAGTAGTCCGGTATGCCCATAATACTGCAGATAGTAAGTGATCCCATCTTTTTGGTGATTCCATAATCAATTATCGAAGCATAGTCAACAACGTTTTGTTTGTACTCTCAGCAAGGCCATTAGCACGAGGATAATACGGTGAACTGAATTTATGCAGAATCTGAAAAGTGTGTGTTAACACTCGCATTAAATTGTTGATAAAGTGGGTCCCTTGATCTGTGACAAGTTCCAAAGGTAATCCATAACATGGGAATACATGCTTCATTAGACATTTTGCCACCGAAACAGCTATGGCGGACCTTAAAGCCCAAGCTTCTGCCCATCTTGTAGCATAAGTTGTGCATGTCAAAATATATCTGTTGTTGCTAAGGATTGCTGGAGGTGTTATTGGTCTAATAAAGCCAAGACCCCATTTCTGAAAAGGTTCTAAAGGTAAAACAGGTTGTAGAGGGAAGAAATGGCATTGGAATGGCTATCCAGATCGCTGACAATTGTCACATTGCTGCACAAATTGAGATACATCTCTGTACATAGCAGGCCACCAGAGCCCACTTTGCAAAATTTTTCGGTGCGTTAAATGTGCTGCAAAATGTCCACCGGAGGGTATGGAATGTGCCAAAGCGATTACTGATTTTACTTCATGTGGAGGAATACAACGAAGTAAAAACCCAGTGTGATCCATATAGTACAACTCTCCGGCAATCAACCGGAATCTCGGACTGTAAACTGCAATTTTTCGGTGCATTGCAGGAGAAGTTTGAGAAGGAAGACATCCATCAGTAAGAAAGGTTAATAACTGATCATAGTAAGTAGGTGTCACAGGAGGTCGTGCAGATTCATCATTAGTCATTTCAGTAACATAAATAGCTGGTGTGGTGTCATCAACACCGACCGGAGCTTCACCAGAATCTAACCGAGAGAGAAAATCTGCTAATGCATGTGTAGTGCCGGGTCGATGAATTACATCATAATCAAATTCTTGTAACAATAAAACCCAACGTGCTAAGTGGCCACCTAAATGCTGCTGCCGAAGATATACCAACGCAGCATGATCTACATGAAAGACGAATTTTCGGCCTCATAAATAATGCCGGAATTTCTTTACAGAATACACTAAACCAAGACATTCTCTTTCAGTGACTGAATAATTCTTTTCAGGAGGAGCAAGCGTTCGACTTGCATAATAGAGAGGCCTAAACCACTTATCAGTTTGTTGCATTAAAATACTCCCAATGGCTATATCTGATGCGTGGACAAAAACATGAAATGGGTGTTCCCAATCGGAAGGTTGTAGAATTAGAACCTGCGTTAATAAAAATTTTAGACAATCAAATGCAGTTTGACATTCCGGAGTCCAATCAAATTGTCGAGGAGTACTAGTGATTAGGCGATTCAGGGGTATTGCCAAATGGGGAAGCCACCGTAAATGTCGACCATGCCACCTGACTTGACCCATGAATCGCATGACTTCTTTCGGTGTAGTAGGCACAGGTGCTTCTAACACGGCTGCAATTTTGTCTGGCTCAACTTGTATGCCCTGTGCAGATACAATGTGGCCAAGGAGTTTACCACAAGAAACCGCAAAAACAGATTTGGTGGGGTTCAAACAGAGTGGATATTCTCGGCATTTTTCAAAGCAACACCGTAAATGATACAGGTGTGCAACCATCTTACTGAATAAAGAGAAATCATCTAGATATACTTGCATAAAAGAAGTAAGATAGGGTGAGAAGATTTCCTACATACATCGCTGAAATGTACTAACACCATTTCTTAATCCAAACCACATGACTGTGCAAGCAAAAACACCCCAATTTGTAATAAATGTTGTTTTTGGTATATCTTGCTCAGCCATTCGAACCTGGTTATACCCACTGTAACCATCAAGAAATGAATACATTTCATGCCCAGCCACTCTATCCAGCATTGTATCAAGAAATGGAAGAGGAAATGGGTCACGTACGGTGGCTGCATTCAATTTCCGGTAATCGACACATATTTGGAGCTGCTTGTTTTTCTTTGGTACAATCACGATTGGGGAGCTCCATTCAGCATGCTCAATAGGTACAATGAATCCTACCTTTAATAGGCGATCAAGTTCTGCTTTGACCTGTGCTGCATAGTTAGGGTTCATACGGTAGCTGGGTTGTTTAATCGGCTTTGCTTCAGGTTTGAGTATGACCCTATGTTCATAGATGCGAGGGTCGAGACCTTTCATATCAGGATAATCCCATGCAAAAACATAAGAGAATTCACGAATAAGCTGGATCAAATCTGCTTGAAATACTTCAGACAATCCTTCCTTTATCTTGACAAGTCGTGGATTTACTTCATCTCCCAAATTATAGGTGATTAACTAATCTTCGGGATTAGAGAATTGACGAGGTTTGTCTGGATTTTCAGCTGACTGTAAAAGATGTTGTAGAAGGGTTTCATTCATAGCAGCAATGATTTCTGTCTCCACTTCTTTGGTCATAGGCACCACCGTACAGGTTGCTCGACTCTAGTTATCTACAATAGATTATAGATCTACAGTGCCTAAAGAAATCAGATCTTCATTGTTCTTCAAAAATGCTTCTTCTTCATCGTCGGATAAACCATCCAACATGTGGACTGGCTCTGCTACATATGGTCTGGCATGGAGTTCACAAGGCTGAATGGCATCAAGTTTAACAACATATTTATGATGATTATCCTTAAATGTTAGTTCTTGAGCTGACCAATCCTGTATAACCTTAGCCTATTTTAACCAGGGTGGTCCGAAAAGGAGGTTATAATCCAGACTAGACTCTGGTAATTCTAAGACGACAAAGGTCATCTTAAAGGTTGTTCTCTGCAAGGTTATCGGAACATTTCTTACAAGTCCTACCGGGTGAACTCTGGATTGATCGGCCATTCTCACGAAAAATTAAACAGGCTCGATTTTCGTCCATCCCAACTTCTTACAAAGTGCTGGAGTAGCTATGTTTACACCAGACCCACCATCAATTAGTACTTGAGTAATCTTGTGATTTTTGTACCATACCGTAATCAAGGGGACCGAATCATCCACCGTAGAATCAGCTTCCGGTTGTACGGTTGCTGTCGCTGGAATGCACGAAGATCCAGGACTGAGCTGTTGTTGGATTTGCTGCCAAACTCCCGATATTAGTGCAAGTAACTGTCCAAGAGGGAGAGTGATGGATGCCTTAGATAAAATTTCCCATGCCTGATCTATTTGAATTGTACTTTTTACCGATTTTGAAGATGAGGCACCTCTTACAAGGGTAGAATCTTGTTCCTGCAATCCTTCCATTGGCAGCGGAACTTGGGTACCGGAATGGGATCTGGAAACACTGAAGGTTCTTCGGTGGTCCATTGACTAGCTTTGTCATACATTCTTTGTTGTTCATGGATGCCAGGTTCAAACACTTCTGCTACTGGTTGTAACTGCTTACCAGATCTTGTTTGAATCACTGCGGCCTGAGTTTCTATGGGTGAAATATATACCATATTGGTCATAGGGTTCTGACGCTCTTTTTTCCTTTGATCATATTCAGCTGCATCTTTACAAAATTTACGTATGTGGCCTAACTCACCACAAAAATGATAGCGAGGGGGTGGCAAAGAATTACCTTCCTGTGATGTTCCTGTCTGCCAGCGATTTGTATTGTAATTTGTATTTCGCTGTCCTCGATAATTTCTGTATCCTTGCTGCTGATTATTTCTCATCTGTGGGGGTACATAATGAGTGGTCGGCTACCCAGGTTCTTGTATAATAGTATTTACGGTTGCTGGTCCCTGCACTTTGGCGTTATAAGCATAATTATTGGTGGAATGTCCGGTTGTATTGTAGATAGCGCAATACATCTGATTAAGGGCACATGTGACACTGGTATGCCCTGGATTCTTGCACTTAGTGCAGTACATTTGTCTAGCAGGATCCTCTGCAACACTTTTACTTGCTTTTAACCACTCCAAATCTTTGGTAAAGCCTCCAACCTTATGCTCGAGCTGCAAAGCCATTGCAATAACGGCATCTAATGTCATAGCTCCCACACAACGAATGATCATAATCTGTTTGAGCTGCGGAGTCAAACCATTAATAAACCACTAAGTGATGACATCATCCAGTAAATTAGCATGTGCTTGTGGTAGTTGTCTCAAATGAGTTCTGAATAGGGTGGCATATTTCTGTACTGTTTGATTCAGCTTCTGTCTATTGTTCTGCAGGTAATCAAAAATTTTGGCAGGGTTCTTCTTTAGCCAAAATCTTTGCAGAAACGCATCCCTTACCGCTTCATAGGTGCCGAAATGGTTGATATCATATTCTGTAAGCCATCTGGCAGCTTCATTAACTAAGGTTGACTGGAATACTATGGCCTTGTATGCCGGATCAGGTGGATGATTAAGTACTCCATAACTAATTTCAAAGGTATGTACATGAGCATCAGGATCATCACCTGGAAATCCACCGCATTTTGTGTAGGTGACTCCTGTTGGAACCGGTTGAGGTGGAAGTAGTTGTTGCTGCTGTTGTTGTTGTTGTTGTTGTTGTTGTTGTTGTTGTTGTTGTTCTTGTTGCTATTGCCCACTCATGTTGGTACTGTTACTATTTCCTGAGCTCTGAGGATGTGCTTCCGGTTCTTCAGAGTCTGTATGATTTGACTGCTCTCCTTCCGGTTTGAAAATAGCACTTAACCTCTTACGGATTTCCAATTCGAATAGCTTCCTCTTCTATGGTATCAAACGTAGGCAAACTTGGTCCGAACAGTGGTGTCCGGAATGAAGATTCACCGGGAAGTATAACACTGTCACCGGAAAATCGTAAATTTTCTGCAACCAGGACCGAACTACCATCGAAATTAGTGGAACTTTCCCCAATCCAGGGTATTCTTTCACCTTCAATGACCTCTCTAGATAACACACCTCTATCCGTAGAGAGATTTGAATTTTGACCAGCCGGTGTCGGATCAACTACATACTGCGTTCCTGTGGACTCCGAAGTTATTGTCTCTTCTGCAGATTGCACCGAGATTTCATCAGAATTGACCGGAATCGCAGTATGTTCCACCGGAACGATACCGGAATCACTACTAATATGCTTCGCTTCTTCGATGACCAGACCTAACCGATCTGCGCTTCTTCCTCCTGGGGGTGTCCTTCGCAAATTTGGTACCACCCAAGGCTGTCTATACTTCGGATACGACTCACCCGACTGAGTAACCGGCATATAGCACCTTTGCTACACTTGTGTACTACTTTATCTTACTGTCGATTCACAATCTATGGTTACCTTTGATTCACAATCTATGGTTCCCACAATCATTGTGCAACACTCTGTTGCCACTTTCCGATAATCACTTTGCAACAATCTATTGCCACTTTCCCAAAGCTAATATGCAACATTCTGGTGCCACGTTCCCACAGACGACGCCAGTGTTAAACGCGCGTTTGCCGTGAGAGACACATTAAGCTCTGTTCGGGTTCTTGGGAGTCAAAGGAGTCTGTTAAATAGAGGCCCTATTCTTGATTTTCCCAATTAACTCGCTTAATTAACTCACTCACATCAACGTATCTTAATGTTAAAAATCTCTATCAATACAAATTACTTATCAAGACTCTGGTTACACTCTCACAGTCTTACTGTTGTAATCAAACTCTTTCACAATCTACCGATTACACT